>VWPV01028101.1:0-132225 GCA_013389885.1 Geococcyx californianus | reverse complement strand
GGGCCAGTTCTGTTCAATATTTTCGTCGGTGGTCTGGATGCAGGAGTTGAAATCACCATCAACAAGTTTACTGCCGATACCTAACGTGGAGGCGCTGTTGACTCTCTTGGTACTTCTGCAAGGCCCCTCATTCCTCTAGATAATTTGAAATATTGGGCAATCTGCACGTGGGATGGAATGCTATAGGCAAGAGTAAATTGGGAGTGGAGTGAGTGGAGAGCAGACCTACAGAAAGAGATCTGGGGGTGCTGGTTGACAGCGGGCTTGATACAAGTTGGTAGTGTGCCTTGGAAGCCAAGAGGGCAAACTGCATTCTGGGGAGCACAAAAGCCAGCGTAACCAGTCACGCGGAAGGGATGATTGCCTGGCTGTATTTGGCATTGGTGCAGCCTCACCCCGAGTTCAGTTCTGGGCCCCACTTTTTAAGCAGGCAACAAAGCTGATGAAAGAGCTGAAAGGAATGTCCTAGGAGGGGTGACCTCATTGCTCTTAAAGCTTCCTCAGGAGGGGAAGTGGAAAGGGAGGTGCTGATCCCTCCTCCTAGATATCCAGGGACAGGCCACGTGGGAATGATTGAAAGCTGCATCAGAGGAGGTTTAGATTGGGCTTTAGGTAGTATTTCTTTACTGAGAGGGTGGTCAAACACTGGAACAGGCTTCCTAGAGAGGTGGTTGATGCCCCAAGCCTGTCAGTGTTTAAGAGACATTTGGACAATGCCCTTAATAACATGCTTTGACTTTTTCTCAGCCCTGATATGATGAGGTGATTGGACTGCGTGGTCGTTGTAGATCCCTTCCAACTGAAAAGTTCTATGCAATGATATACTATGGATTTGTTAGGGAAAAACTGCAAGACAATTATTAAATTCTGTACTGTTCTGGGATCTGTAAAGTCAGCATAAAGTTCGATTAAGTCCACGTTGCTATTATGCTCTTGAAATTAGTCTTACTCTTACTGGATATAATTTAGTAATTATTTATTTCTATTTTGTGAAATGATTACTGAAAAGCCAATTCTGTATGGCCTGGCATTGTTACTTTGTGTGAAGTTTTACAGCAACATGTGCAATAGACATCTTTTTTGTTTGTTTTTAAGGTATGTACTGATGGGCACAATCTTTAACCAGAGCAGATGAAAACCTGAATTTAGTTGAAACAGTAGAAAAGTTATCATCTCTGTCTCTGTGCCCAGGAATTAATCCACTTTGACAATTGTGACATATTTAAAAAAGTGAAACAAGGACACGAGTGCTCTCAGAGTTAGATTGCTTACTTTTTTTTTACACTTTCAGTTAAAATAACTTCTAGGTCTTTTCTGTCTTGTCTCAATTGATTAAATTTTTATCACCCTGAACATATATTAGTGCCCTCTTCACTTTTGAGGAAATTGAGCAGATGAGTCATGAGGCTCTAAATGAAATGTTCATCATGAGAACACTGGAACAGCCTTTGAGCAAAAGGCCATGTCTGCAAACTTTGTTCTGTAGAACAGTATCAGACGTGCTATGCGTGCTTTCAAAAGAGCTTTGCTAACAACGATCCCGCTTCTCTGCTTCTGTTACCCAGCGTGGCACTGAGCACACCAAGGATGACCCACGCAGGCAGAATGTGTCTGAGATGGGAATAGATTTTTGAATGTGTACGCATCAGCTTACTGTGAGATACCAATCAACTCTCTTGTTACAAAGGATTTTAGGGGTAAAATGCAGATCAGCAGCTGCAACAAGTTTTTAGACATAATTTTTTAATACCTGTGATTTTTCTTATGATAAAACGTATCAGATATTCTCAAGGATGTTTCATTCCTTGGTAACTCTTTTTGATGTATTTATTCATATTACTTAAACTGCTTTTTCAGCAGCATTAGACAGTGAAAGAGTGATCATCAATATACGATTGCTGTCTGCAAATGCCTGACAGGAGGCTGTGACGGGGTGGGGGCTGGGTTCTGCTCCCCAGCGACAGTGATGGGACAGAGGAAATGGCCACAAGTTGTGCCAGGGGAGGTTCAGACTGGACATGGGGAAGAATTTCTTCCCTGAAAGGGCTGTCAGGCACTGGCACAGCTGCCCAGGGAGGGGGTGGAGTCCCGGTACCTGGAGGTGTTTAAAAGATGAGTGGATGAGTTCCTTAAGGACATGGTTTGGTACGGAGACAGGTACAGTTGGACTTGATCTCAGAGGTCTTTTCCAACTTTATGATTCTATATTGCAGCAGAAAATCCTGTAATTGTGTATGTAAGGAGATTGTGCTTCTAAAACAGCTGAGATTACCATACTTTAATATGTGAATTAATTATTTTTGAATATGCACTGTAATTATGATAGTAGTAAAAATCTAGAGAAATGGAAAAAACTATTTGACATTTTGCACAGTTCTGAATTAGTTCAGTATTTGTACAATGTGTGGTCAGGGGAGGATTTTCTCCATAGCACTGTGATCGAGGATCCGTTCTGCGTTTGTTCAGTGAGGTGCTTCATGAAATTTAAGGCAATTTGGCAATATGCTTGCTGGAATGCATGGAAGACGTGGGAAAAAAAGACCCCAAACCATTACAGCAAGTAATTTTTCCCTCTGTATCGATCGTGCCACATTCTGTGCTTAAATAACTGTATCTAAGAAAAGAAATAATAGCTTAATAAAACATGCCAGGATGCACTTTAAAGTGCTTGGTGGCTTAATCTTAATGACTCAAAATTCCAGCTGATTAGACAATTGTCTCTTGAATGTGCTTTTGTATTTATCGGCAGCTGTGCCCAGACCTCTGCAAGAATGCTGTTGGTTGGGATTTGGGGCTTTCCGTTAGTATGAAGTTGAATCCAACTTTACTTGAATCAGAATAAGAGGCAGAGACTGTATCAGTATCGACAAGTAATGCAATCAGAAATAGCTTGATAAATTTAAGCTTTTTTTTCTTACTGGGAGGGCCACTAAGAAATTGGTGTCCCACCAAAAAGGCAAGTGATGGGAGGGTGAAAGGGCTCATGTTTAGGGAAGCAAAGCAATTCCTGTTCCCCGTGGAACAGTGAATGACCTGGGAAAAGTGAAACATGTCAAGGAGAGGAGCAATATCTTCTCTCAAATGGCTGATTATTTGTGGTGGTGATAAGTGAGGGGTGGTTGTGAGTAGTGGGAGAGAAGGTGGAACTGAGATCTATGAGGACAGAGATTTTGAGGAAACCATGAAATCTGTCTTGGATTCCCCATTGGGCAAGAAAGCATACAGAGAAAACTTCTTGATCCTGCTTGTGTTCTCTATCCTCCCTTCCATTTATTTCTGAAATACAGTAAATCAGTGGAGATAAGGATTATGAAGAGAATCACCAAAGAGATTTTATAGATCATATATTTTCTTAATATACTTTGGCTGGTATTTCATATTCACGGGGAAAACAGAGAAAAACAATATTTGAGAAGAGTATGTTGAATAGATGATGAGAAAGCACCTATTTTAGAGTAGTCAGTGGGGCTATAGCGCTATTGGACTTATTAATTTTTATGAATAGTAACTGAAAATTGAGCCTGGATTTCACTTAATCCAATATGAATAAATGATCCCAGACATCACTTGATGCCATTCTTTACATTCAAGAGTGCTACAAACATTTTCTGTCTGTGAATGTTCTGTCCATTGATGCTATCTCCCTGAACTGTGTACTGCTCCTGGCTCATTCAGATGACATTCATTTTCTTTATGGAGTGGCTATAGTTCAACTTTTATACTGAATAAGAAATAATTAACTTTTATTTCTATTTATGCTAAACAGAAGTTTGCAATCATGCTGGAAGCCAGATAATCACTCCCACTGCTGCTATATTTTCCCTTTTCCTTCTAATGAGCTCATTTTTCTTTTTTTTCCTGTTTTCTTTTCTACCTGAAGCTAGTATTTCCTAATTTTTATTTAATGCTTGAAACAGCATAACCTTAAAGCAGGGGTGTTGCACTCATGGCTCCGGCCGTGCTCCTGCAGCGTCACGCATGTCACACGCTGCACATGTGCCCAGCGCTGACAGGAGCACAGGGGCAAGGCGCTCGGCGCTGCTGCTGGGTACAAACAAGGTGCTGGGCTGGATAAAACAAAGTGGAGGGCTGGATTCAGCCTGTGGGCTTTGACAACCCTACCTTAAATGATCCATTTGATATAACCTCATTATATTCTTTACGCAAGAATAAAAGAGAAAAAAATAACAGTTCTTTTTTCCCTAACAGTTATCTCAGAATTTATTAGTGGAAATATTATTCTCAGCACCAGTATCAGCACAACAGCTTGCTACACACAAAAGCAGCTTTCCTTATTAGCAGGTGGCAGTGCTGATGAAAACTAATTTGCAGTTGTAGTACTTATCTAGCAGAATAAACAAAATGGAAATGGTATAATATTATGACATAGCTGCACTGCAGTAGAGACTAGTAGAGATTTACATGTACAAAATAAGATGTAAAACCACACTTTAGTTTTGTTGACTTTGACTAATTTGAAATAAACTAGACCCAGTATAAATCTTCTTAGAATTTTGTAACTTTATCAAAGATGTTCTAAGTTCCAAGCAAAGTGAAAACCCGACTTTCTTCTGTTTCATGTAGGAATGTTTTGTTTGAAGTTTTTCAGGCTCTCTACTTGTTGTCTCCTCTTTACAGAGCTGTGAATCATAGAATTGCTTGTTTGGAAAAGACCCTTGAGATCAAGTCCAATCCTACCTGTGCACTATTGAACCGTATCTCTAATGGCTTCATCCACCCATCTTTTAAACCCCTCCAGGGATGGCGATTCCACCCCCTCCCTGGGCCGCTGTGCCAGTGCCTGACAGCCTTTTCAGGGAAGAAATTTTTCCTAATGTCCTAATGAACACAAACCAAAGCAGTGGCACATAAAATACGATGGAGAAATTGACAAGTCCTTGTCTGCTTTTTTTAGGCAGATTGATCCTTGTTTCCACAAGGACAGCTTGAGAAAAAAAACGACTTAATAGTATAGGAGTGTCAATGCTTGTCCTTGCTGGCAAATGGTACGTTCTGGAGTCAGAGTTTATTTGGAAGAAAAATGGTAGTGCATTTCTGGAAGAAGGATTTGGAGAATTGAGATAACTCTCCTTATGAAGACCAATCCTGAATTTCACCGAGGACCTCTTTATCCCTGAATCTGCACTGCTGAAGTGTGTATATAGTCACATATATATGCCTGGAGTTTAGTTAGACTGATTAAATGTTAGATTTGGGGTCTTGGTGGCTGGTTGTGTGGAGCAGAAACTTAGTGACTCTGGTAACTTAGAAGCAGGGACTTTAATCAACTGTCCATCACTGCAACTACTGAGAAAAGGAGCAGTGACTGTTGGAAATGAAGGGTTTCCTTCAGTGATACCTATTAATTTCAGGAGGGTGAACACTACCAACCTTTTTAAATATAAGTGGAGGATCACTGAAGATGATAAGATTTCATGGTCTTCCTTGGTTTGAGCTAATCTTCCAGAGATTTTTGCATCTAAATTATTTGAATCTGTTTTTCTGCATCACTTTTGTTGTTTTCCTTTTCCTTTCACAATATCACAGTATTGTAAGGTTGGAAGAGACCTTTCAGATCACCGAGTCCAACCTATGGCCCAACACCTACACCCACTAACTACACCTACTCCTACTTGTCAGTTACACCATGGCACTAAGTGCCTCATCCAAATTCTCTTTGAACAGCTCCAGGGATGGTGACTCCACCACCTCCCTAGGCAGAACATTCCAGTGAACCCTTCAATACTTGTAAAGCCTAACCAGTTTATCTTTACTGAGCAGCAGAAGTCAACCACAGAATTAAAAACACCCCACAAGCAGAGCTGTTGGTAAGTTAGTAGTGGTATCTATTGAGTTTGTGACCACAAACATACGGAACTGGAAACCAAAGTGGTTTTATCTGTTAGCTGAAAATGGCTTAACTGGAGGGATCATGATTTGCTGACAGGTAAAAATATAGTGATGGTTGAAGGAGGAAGCAGCTGCAGAAGTACAATGAGAATCTCTCTTCCATTAGATTTAGGAGCAGATTGGTACTTGCTATCTGTTATAAACTGGTTTGCATCTTGGCGGGGAAAAACTAAAGAGATTTAACAGATGTAAGTAGTCACTCTTCCATAGAGTGCTGGAGGCATTGCTAGAACGGTTACAGCTGTGTGAAAAAGGTTCTGCAGTTCTCAAGGAAAATGAAAACAACAGATGAATGATGGCAGATGGATGAAAGTGGCATCATATTTTATGGACATAAGTTCCTGAGATAGTTCAGTACAATAACAATATAAATCTTTTTTTGGTATTTATTCTGCAACTGGCTTGCATTCCAAAAATGAAAAATATATTAATTCTGTCTCATGTAGTGTATACGCATTGCCGGTGATGCACACTGGTTTAGATGTCTCTTCTCAAACATTTATGGCATATTTACTCCTATATTAAAGGTTATTGTGAGATAAAAGCGTCTTTTCCTTGACCTCCTATTAAATTTATCAGTAATCCATGAGCAAACTTCGCTGATATAGAATATGAAATATTTATTTTTGCACTTACAAGTATGACTGCAATGTAGCCTTGGCAGGGAGCAAAAGCAACACTCTTTGTAAATGCAGCTCCTGATAGAAAGAGTGTCCTTTCTTCTAGCTCTTTCTCGAACAGCTTCATGGTCGGTCACACCTCCTCAAGCAGCTCTCGCTTCCCGGTGAGCTGCCCTTGGGTTGAGGGCAGCTCAACTTCTGAGGTGCTGGCGGCACTCTGACATGTGCATCCCTGAGTCACAGGTACCACATTAAGGTTCTGATGTTTTCTTCCACAAAATTTCAAGTGGCCACCTTGAGACATGTTTTTTCTACCTTTCCTGTCTGTTTGCTATGATATTGTGATTCAATCACTTTATTTTGCAAGTTTTGAAAAAGTACGTTGGCATAGGAGATGCATTTTTTAATACGGATGCTTCTTGAGTCTCTAAGAGTAGGCTTTTCATGCCAGATATATGTTTATCCACTGCCAGTATAGATCTTAAATATGTACTTCCACAGGTGACATGAAGTATTGCTTATAAATATCTTAGAGGATTTGGTTGAAGTACAGGAGTAGAGAAAGAAATGTAAAGAGTCTACAGAGGTTACTTCATTCATCCCAGTCTAAAAGGAGTAAAAATTCATGATTCATTAATAGTTTGTGGGTTTTTTCTATATCAAGCCTAACAGGCCTAGCAGTCTGTTAACATATTTTTTTGCTGTTTTCCTCAAGTAAAAACAAAATCTACACAATCATCATCAAAATCTACCTCATTCATCATCTTAAAGATGTTTTCAAACAAATTTCTAAATTCTAGTACTAGATTTGTGTTATGGTTTCAGGATATTAGTAATTTTGCCCAAGGGCAAAAGGCTAGTTTTAACAAGATAAGTCTTAAAAATATGAAAGCCGTATATATTCTAGCAGAAATCACCCACTTTACCAGTGGACTACATAGGACAAGGTTTTTTGTACGTGGATATATGCAGTGTCTGAGCTTTCTGATGTGCTTTTCAAGCTATATTTTTGTATACAAGCAGCCTCTGTTTAAAGGTTGTCTTTTCTACATGTTACATTTGAAACACCTGCACAGAAATGTTATTTCAATTGTATGAGGTGACACAAGGATAAGCAACAAAAACCCCTCCAAATTTGAACCAAGAAATTCCTCAGGCAGTCTCCTTGAAAAAAACCACACACAACAACTTGAAAAGCTTTTCGTAGTATTAATCATTCTCTTACTGCTGTTCTTTTGTACATGTCCTACATGTACATGTCCTTTTGTACATCAGGTCGTGATACTGGCTGAAAAATGATTTTCAACATTATTTTACTGCTGGGAAGTTGATAGCTCAAGGCACAAAATGAAAATAATAAGGTGAAAGCTAAAATCTCACTCAAAATGTGAGTCACTTTTGAACTAAGAGTACACGGTACCTAATCATGTGGGTCACTGGCCAACAATTGCTTCCTAGAGCAACGTGCAGTTATGCCTGGGACCACGTGTCTAGTTTCAGTCTCTTTATTCTGTGTGAAACAGCTCTTGATGTATTTCAAAATGCTACAGATGCTCCTAAAACACTACAGACAGCTCCTTAGTGCGTAGTGCTACCTGCTTTTTCTTTTGCTTCGGGAAGGGTGTATTGCGTAGATCATTGAACCAATCATTAAGACTGTGGATAGGGCTGCGGGTGGGCTCTGGCATCTGGATCCTGAGGGTTTCCACCCTCCTTTTGCTCTTCACACAAGCAAGGTAAAATTACAACTTTTGTCAAATACAGCCTGAGCATTTCTGCTCACCTTTACTGCTTGTCACCGCAGGGCATACTCTGCCAAATACTGATTTAACCAACAGAAAGCTTGAACACGCAAACCTGAGCTGAACACCAGTGCCCCAGGCTGAGGTTGTTGACACTATTCCTTCACTTTTCTGTCTTACTTTTTTGAAACTTGCCTTTTGCTGATATATGTTCCTGAAGAGTATAAAACCACCTCAGTTTTGGCAGTCCATCCTTTTATTCCTGATCTCATTCTGAGAAGTTCTGTGTAAGTCGGACCTTGGGAAAAAGACAATATCTTGAGTTATATATTTTTCAAGAAATTATTTTTTTAAGAACAATCTTGATAAAATACATGGTTTTTAAACTTAGTGATCCATAGAGAATGTCTTTGCAAATAATCCAGTGTGTACTATGTTTTGGGATGAGGAGAAATTCTTCTGTTTTTTTCAAATCGTTTCAATATTCTTGCATATCTTCTCCATCTACACTAAAAAGCTTTATGGTTCTTAACTCATTAATACCTCTGAGAAGTTTATTTAGGGATCAGAAATTCCCTCACTGCTCAACTGGAGCCTCAGTTCAACAAATAAGGCAGCAAGTAGTGCTTAACCTTGGCTCCAGTTGCATTCTCTTTCCCTCCCAATAATTAAAAGTGAAAGAAAACCTTCTGGCAGCGAAGAAGTGAGACAGTCATTGCATTCTGTTAGCTTGTGACTCAGAGCTGATATCGCATGTATTGGTGTACTAGATTCATTAGGAATCAAAAATGTACTAGACTTGTATTCACCAGGAGAATTTACCAGCCAGCCAAACACCATATAATATGAACTCAGTTTCTTCCTACAGCCAGCATCTGAATCAGAAAATTTAAGGAATACATTTCAGAGGTACTAGTTCTAGAAATATGTGCTGTACACTTATGCCAAGAGGAGTAAATCAGAATTAATCATAGAAGCTGCACTGCACTGTGTTTTTCTGCTGCTGCATGTGAGCATAGGGGCTGAGTCTCTTGCCAAATCCCACAATGCTGCTTGGATACTGCTTTTCTTCACATACATCTTAGTGCTGGCTATGTTAGTTAAAACTCACCTAAAATTTGTTGCCTTGTTTGCTTGCTTTGTCACCATTAGCATCTGGCTTTTGTCCTTCTGAGCCTGCTCGGGATTGTTAGTCTTGGACTACAACCATGACATCAGTACTCAAAGTGAAATGAGTGCTGTCTGCAAGGTATCTTGGGGACGAAGTGTTCACTTTCTGGGTTTTGGTTATGTCAAATTATTTTTTATCTGACTTAACGATCTGTGAAAGCTCACACTATATCAGGCAATGACCAAAACAAGTGCAGAAGGGACAACATGCTAGGGACAGAGCAACAAACTGTCAGACCTGTTCGGGCAGCCTTGGAGCAGCCTAATTATTCTCCAGTGTACCACTGAGTTGCTTCAGTGAAAGGCAGCATGTGTTCCTGTCACTCTCAGCAAAGAAAGATCTCCAAGAATAAGTCTGAAAATTAACATGACCAAAACAAGCATTGGTTGCACTGAGGGAAGGGGATGAAGTCTCGGCACAGACATGGGGTACCCCAACTGAAAAACAAGTTTCTGAAAACTAAGGGCATGCATGAACATCTAATGCTGGGGGGAAAGAGGTACTTAAATTTATTTGCTTTTGAGTAATAAAAATGTTATTAAAAATTTAATATTTTTTTGAGAGAAGGATGTCAATGAACTGCTAAGACTATGATTGGCTGTCTCATCACAGAATTTTGCTCATGACTAAAAGAACTCTAGCTAAAACCTAGTTCCTCTTGTTTTTTTCCATACAACTGTTTTGTTTAATTAGTTCAGAAAAGAGAAGCATGATTGGAGAGCTAGGGAAATTGCTTCTGAGAAGATTAGAGAAATTAAAATTCATAGCCCGGTGCACAGGTGATTACTGGGGGTAGGGGGGAATTACTCCTAAAGTTCTAAGGGGAGCGAAAATATTCTTGGTCTTAAAAACGGCTGAAAATGGCTTAAAAATGTAGTTGGCTCCAAATCATGTTGGTTTATCAGCCAAAAGACATGCAGGTGTCTTATTTATGGAGTTTGGGTATGGATATACATCAAGAGGCATCTGAAAATTAATTTGTCATGACCCATGAACCTGCTGTGTGTAGTGGAGTATCTATTTACCTAAGCTGTAAGCATGGAGAGTATAGAGGCTGTGGTAAACCCTGTAACGCTACTAAAGATGTGATGCCTGCAATAGCATCACACAATTAAAAGGAGCAACTAAAGATCTGTTGAAGGTTCAACGGTCCTTCCGTATTTTGTTGCTTCCCTCGTTTTGGTATCTACAAGAACCTCATGATGCTGCAGTTAGTTGGATATTATGATGCTTCCTCATGCAAGAGCTGTAACTTTCTTTTTACTTAAGTCATAACAAGGCGTTGTGAGCTCATCACTCCCTTCAGGGTTTGATTTTATCCTGTTGTTGCTTTCCAGAGTGCTAGAACTGAAAAACTGCTCGAGCAGAAAATTTTTTGTTGTGTTGCATGGGTCCTAAAATATCGCTGTAGGTTCCTACATCAGCATAGGGCTATAAGACAAGGAAAACTGCATGAGGAGCTGAGAAACATCAAGTTGTGCTTTTTCTTTCAACTCCTCCTCCATATATTTTTTCTGTCTATCTTTTTGAAAGAATGGGAGTTAAAAAATCTTTACATTTCCTGAATTATTAGTACACTGTCTGACTTATACCTTTGATGGGGTAATTAAACCCCTTTAGAAGCCTCTGAGATTCCCAATAGAGTGAAAGCTCCAAATGGGGAGGGAGAGCAAAAAAAAAAAAAGCTCCTTTTCCTTTCTTGGTGGGGATTATATACCTTTATGTCCCAGTATCCTTGTTTTGTTTGTTACTACTCTAAAATTTCTCAGCAGTAAAACCTTTCACTCTGGGTGAATTTCACAAATAAGAAAAAAAAAAATATCTTCAGTGTCCAGAAGCAAGCATAGATCTGGCCCTAAAAGGTTTATTTTGAAATGTAGTTGGAACTAGTTTTAACCCCAAAATTTATTACCCATGAAAACAAATGAAGTTTTATAATGTGTAAAACTAGATCACATGAAAAAGGATCTGCTCAGGAAAGGAAGTTTTCAAATGTGATTGGAAGGAATGTAAATCACAAAATCACAGAATGGTTCAAGTGGGAGGTGCCTCTGGAGGTCACCTGATCCCATGCTTCTGCTCAAGGTGGACCACGTAGAGCTGGTTGCCCAGCCCTTTGTTCAGATGGCTTTTGAGTATCACCAAGGAGGCAGAGTCCAAAGCCTCTCTGGGCAACCTGTGCCACTGTTTAGTCACCCTAAAATTAAAAATTGTTTTTTGATGTTCAGAGGCAACCTTCTCCACTAAGTTTGCACCCATTGCCTCTGGTTCTGTCACTGCCACCACTGAAAAGAGCCTGACTCTGTGCACCCTTCTTTCAGGTACTGATGTAGGTAGATGAATTCCCTTGAGCCCACTTCTCCAGGCTGAACAGCCCCAGCTCTCTCAATCTTTCCTCATGAGAGATGCTCCAGCCCCTTGCACTTCTTTGTTCCTCTTTGCTGGACTCCCTCCAGTCTGCCCACATCTCCCTTGTACTGGGAACTGGGCACAGTAATCCAGGTTTTACTGTCAGTGATAAAAAAATTAAACAATTAGATACTTCAGAAGCTGCTAATAAATCAAACAGTATCATATAAGCCAGTCCTATGCACTAATTCTGAATATTCCAAAATTCTCAATGGTGGCCACCTGTTGCAGTTCTGTAGTCAAATCTGTGCACGTGTTACATATTGTCCAATTCTTATCATTGCTTGACCCTAAGGGACAAGATTGTGCTAAAGGGTTTTAAAGTTGTTTCTTAAACATTCTGCAGTGATATGGATTAATTTATTGTAGCTAATCTTTATAGGACAGATACACTCATCTTCTAACAGTTACATCAAAGGTAGAAATATGCCAGCTACTTCAGACTTCATTTGTAACACTTTGCTGTTGCTATGGCAAAATACAGTGCTTCACCTTTCTAAAAGCCAGGGAAAGAAATAGAAAATTTTAGTGCACATGAGCTATTTTATATTAGACACAGACAGGTGCATCATCAGAAAAGAGCTGCATAGTAACTATGTTCTTGTGATCGTGTCTAATAATACATTTATTTTTTTGCTTTAGTTGGTGTAACTGTTTGTTGACCCATAGGGAGCCGATACCCCAGTTCTGAAATAGTGACACAGGATAGGATGAGAATTTTAAGTTGATAAATGGTTGGTTTGGAGATTGAGATGGTGAATATTCCTGTCGGTTACAAGAATAATAGCTTTTACTACTAGCATACATGGTTCAGGGTTTTTTCTCATTCATCAAAGCAGAAAATGCCCATCCCTTCCTTTAGGAATTCATTGGAAGTTGTCGAACTGCACAGTCCATAAAAACATAGCTTCCTAGATGGACGGGCAAGCGTGAATAGGTATGGTCATGATCTGACTAACAGGGAATGACTGCATATGGAGCTGTGAATGCTGCTACTGAGTTCCATCTTTTCTACCAGCTTGATCTGTAGGCCTCCCAGTAGGTTGGTTTTTTTTTTTTCCTAAATAAAATGGTTTGTAAAGGTGTNTGAGGCACTTAGTGACATGGTGTAACTGACAAGTAGGAGTAGGTGTAGTTAGTAGGTGTAGGTGTTGGGTCATAGGTGGGACTCGATGATCTCAAAGGTCTTTTCCAACCTTACGATACTGAGATACTGTGATAATTACAAAAATAATAATGAAAGAAGAAAAGCAGCAAGGCAGACACTGCTCTTACCGTATTCTTTCCAAATGTGAAAAAAACTGAAGTGAATCGTGCAGGAAAAAAATTATCTTTTTTAATAGGTGGGGAAAGCATGTTGTGTGTGTAATGATAGAGAAGGTGGGTCAAAGATTTGCATGGATAATACTTCAAAAGAAGCGTTGGGAATTAAAGATTTGACGTGCCTTGGACATGAGCTGTCTTTAAAATAGTCTTTGCACTCGCATTCAAGGGAGGTTTAGGCTCTACGTTAGGAAGAAGTTGCTTACTGAGAGGGTGATTGGCCATTGGAATGCGCTGCCTGGGGAGTCACGGTCCCTGGAAGTGTTTAAGGAAAGATTGGATGAGGCACTTAGTGCCATGGTGTAGATGATGAGTAGGTGTAGGTGTTGGGTGATAGGTTGGGCTCAATTATCTCAAAGGTCTTTTTTCCAACCTTATGATACTATGATAGAAACAACAACCATTTAATGTTAGACCCAACCTACAGCAAGCTTTGCTTTACTTTTACTGATTACTCTCTGCTGGTTTGATTAAGGTAGGCTGAGCCATATGATAGCACAGCTGTGTTACAGCTAATAAAGTAGTTGGGTTCAACTGGCCCTGGTAGTTCCATTATACTTCACTTCTCCTGCAAGATCAAGTATGATCTAATATAAAAAGAAAAACTGGTCTGTAGGCTGAAGACATAGTAACGTAATTTAGAGATAATTTTGTTTGTCAAGTAGGCCAGTGGGTTTTGCAGTGAAACAAATCAGAATTTCATTACTTGATATTACTAAATGTAATTTAACCTTGTTTAGGAAAGAGATAGCTTCTGTGTAATGCTTTGCTAAAGCTTAATAAATTAAAATGCTACTGTTACTCCCATGGCAGTGCTATTTCATTTACAATCTACATGCTTTTTTCAGCATAATTGTATAACATGCTGTATCAATTAATTTTATAAAAAAATGAAACTACCTGTAGCTGTTATGTTGTGGGGAAGTTGGTAGTGATTGTCTTGAGGAATTCTTTTCAGTTCTTGTTTTCAGATCAGTAATGGCAGCAGTCCTTTGATTTAGATCAAAGCAGGAACAAAAGCTTTTCAGGAGCAAGTGAGAGTCAGAAGGTGAAAAGGAGAGTAATGAAAGGAAAAAATTAAAGGGAGGGGGGAAATGTAATAAAATCCCATACTGTAGCCTGGAACCAGGCTACAGGAAATCAACTTTATACAGCTATAGCTGCAATATTATTTTAGTGTAACTTACTTCGAAGTATGAGACCAAAAATTCAAAAGCTTGAGTATCATATTCTATTTTCTCCCTTGATTACAAACCAGTGAATCTTATCTTGCCTGTACAGGTGCTGAATTTTTTCTTTCCTAGCCTATATTCACTTAGAGTCATTAGAGATCTAGAGCACTTAGTGTAAGCATTAAAGATGATATATGAAGCCTGACAAATTTAATCTTGGATAATTACACTCTACCCAGCTCTTCTAACTAGAGAAAGTTTCCCTTCAATTTTGGTTGGATAAGTAATCCTCTAGCGCAATATTGTGCTCTTCAGTAGCTGCAGCACTGGTGAGACTAAAAAAAATTGTTCCATACATTAGTCTCATTTCTCTAAGCATTTTATGAAAATTGCATGATGTGTGATTGGCTGCAGCAATCTACACAGCAGGTGTTGCTTTCAAAGAAATACAAGTTCTTCCACCTTGAGAATAATTCTTGAAAGGATCAGCGTAAATTAATTGTTGCTCCTGATCCATGAAATGCTTTCCGGTGGATGTTGTTTTCTTATGCAGATCTAAGAATCTGTGGATAAAAGTGTAGATTATTGCACATGGGCAGATTTCTTACTGGTTAACTAATAGGAGGATGAAGTTCATTATCTGCCATCTAACTTTGCTAATAAGCTTAGATCTGGCACGAACAAGAAGCTGAAGATTAGCACTTCATCTGACCTGTATGTAGGTGCCCTTGCTGTGTTTATTTGACAATTCCTTTCTCTTTTGGATGACAGATATTTCCCTCTGGAAAAAGAGAGTACAGAAAGAAGGGCATCTAATTAATATTTCCAAATTTTGCTTCTATTTCTAACTTATTGGCAGTTTCCTTTTTCAGCTATATTGGGGGAAAATATCAAATAGAGTCTAATGAACTATTACTGCTGGCCAATTAAGACTTCCCCCTCCTCTCTAAGTTAGTTACAACACTGAGCACATTTCTCCACTTTGGAAAGCAGTATAATTCAAATCAATAATGATATATCCTTGCCTTGAAACCCATCCAATTTTGATCAGCCCCATTCTATGTTAGACAACAGCACTGAAGAAATTATTATAACTGTGGAGAGATTTCTCTTTGAGAAAAAGCTGAGAAGAATGTTACTGTTTATAGACAGATGTTAAAAAAAAAATAGTGGAAAGACATAAGCCACTTCTGGGTCAGTATTCGTATTTCTCTACTCTCTTATACAAAAGTCGGAAGAATTGAAAGAGGAAGAGTTAATATATTACAATGAAACATTCTTATAAACGTTAAAATAAAAATTGTTTATGAAAACTAAAGCAATTTAAAATAAAAATATACATTTTACTGTGTTAATTACAGTGAGAATTTTTAGTTTAAAACTAGAGTTTACTGGAATTAAACTAGTTTACCAATGTATATGAAAGGAGTATGATAATACCAGATAATTTTGAAAGAACTGTGTCATTCTATAAAATTATACGGAAATTTTATACTCTAATGCACTAATCACAGAATTATTACTTCAGTATTTTTAGGATTTCAAAATGGTTTATTCCTTAATTGTCAAATTCATAACATCCTACATGTTACTCTCTAACTTCTACTGCTTCTGATGTGTTAAATTAGGTGGAATATTGTTTGTTTTGAACTGACAGATCATCTTTGATTTTAGTCAACTTTGAAATCATTAAAATTTGTTTTCCCATATCTGAGCTTTTTAGGTAATACTTCAGAGCATTTTTTCTTTTCTTCCAAGTAGAGAATTATGGGTGTTCTACTGGCACACAGCCATCCCATCTAAAATTTACCTAGTATGTAGTACATTTTTTTAATATTCGTTGGACTACACACATAAACCATTCTATTTAAAATGGTTGGAGTATCCAGTAATTAGTTGTGATTGCTTGTGGAAATAATCATGACCCAAATGAGTTTGTTTTTTAGACCCTGTTAATTTTGGCAGATAAACACCGTCCGGTTCAGAACTCGCTGGGAGTCTGTGCTTCCAGAGAGAAGATAACTCCTACGGTGCTTCCACACAGGTTTTTCTTGCCTGCTTACTTAGGAGAAAAAAACTTGTACTTCTCTTTATGCTTGCACAGATAATCACGGGGGGAAGGCGCTGGCAGGAGCAGGCCCGCGACCATGATCTCCTTTACTCCATTCTGTGAGGAATGTCCTTCCTTCCCCCGCGTCTGCGCCCACCCCAGCCTTACATGGCAGCACAGGGACAGGCACAGGATCCAGTGTTAGCGTGACCTGTTGCTGTTGCTCAGACAGTCTGCACGAGGGGACTGAGGGCACCCTCAGCAAGTTTGCGGATGACACCAAGGTGGGAGGAAGCGTGGATGTGCTGGCAGGCAGGGAGGCTCTGCAGAGGGGTCTGGGCAGGCTGGATCCATGGGCTGAGACCAACGGGATGGGGTGCAACAAGGCCAAGGGCAGAGTCCTGCACTTGGGACACAACAACCCCGAGCAGCGTCACAGACTTGGGGAGGAGTGGCTGGAGAGCTGCCTGGCACAGAAGGCCCTGGGGGTGTTGGCTGACAGCGGCTGAACAGGAGCCAGCAGTGGCCCAGGGGGCCCAGAGGGCCAATGGCATCGGGGCCTGTGTCAGCCCCAGCGTGGGCAGCAGGAGCAGGGAGGGGATTGTGCCCCTGTGCCCAGCGCTGGGGAGGGCACCTCGAGTGCTGGGCTCACTTTGGGGCCCTCACTCCAAGAAGGACCCTGAGGGGCTGGAGCGCGTCCAGAGAAGGGAACGAGGCTGGGGAGGGGCTGGAGAACAAGTGCTGCCAGGAGAGACTGAGGGAGCTGGGGGTGTTCAGCCTGGAGAAGAGGAGGCTGAGGGGAGACCTCATCCCTGTCTGCACCTGCCTGAAAGGAGGCTGTGACGGGGTGGGGGCTGGGCTCTGCTCCCCAGTGACAGCGATGGGACAGAGGAAATGGCCACAAGTTGTGCCAGGGGAGGTTTAGACTGGGCATGGGGAAGGATTTCTTCCCTGAAAGGGCTGTCAGGTACTGGCACAGCTGCCCAGGGAGGGGGTGGAGTTGCCATCCCTGGAGGGGTTTAAAACCGGGTGGATGAGGTCCTTAGGGGACAGGGTTTTGCAATGAGACAGGCACGACTGGACTCAATGATCTCAGAGGTCTTTTCCAACCTGATGGCTCTATAATTCTACAGTTCTGTAAACAGGAGTGTTCTGTGTTAGAGTTCAGTACTTAAATGCCTGTGCTTTCCCATCATTAATGGTTCTGTAAAGTCCTGCAGAGCAATAGCCCCTGCGTTTCAGGCAAACGATAAAGCTTCTGTTTCAAATCTTTTTGGAGAGGAGTTTCCAGCCAGTGGAAGATGTTCTGTTTAGTTGTTGCAGCCTTGTAACAATGCTAGCGCTTGTTTTTTTTCTTTTTCCATGCAACCTACTGAAGAATCACAAGATATTATGAAGTCACCACCATTGTCAAAAATGAAAGCAGGAACTGGGGAAAGACAATGAGCCAGAGCAAGCTGGAGAATAGAAGCCTGTGGTTTAAGTGCTTCACGTAAAGGATGGTGTTTTCTTTTGTATCCTGGGGGTAGCACTGATGAAAAATCCCTTGTCTTTGTAGAGCTTTTAAAATTTGCCTCTAGTGTCAATACAGGCACCCCATAAGGATGTGTCATAGAATATTTATTTTGAAATAATTTAGCAAAATACAAATTGAGAGAAAGAAATTGCACTTGACTATGAATTTGGGAAGGGATCTGGATACAGAGATGTCATAACTGAATTTTATTCCCTCCTTGTTCAAGATTGATTTAACTTTCAAATGCTTTCAGGCATGGAGTTGGTTTTTTTTCATCGAGCCTGTTCCAGAAGAATTCACCTCTGTAAGTGACACGGTTATTTGAAACAGGCTGTGTGCTGCGTTCAAGGAAACACTTCGTGCATCACTTCTTTTTCCTTTCCACATACTTTCTTATCCTCATTGCTTTACTTGTCAGAGGTAAGACTTGGAGATTCGAAAATCTGTCTGTAGTTCCTCTAACTTAAAGAACCATACAGAGAAACAGGAAAAATCTATGCCTTTTTTAAAGGAAGTGATCTTTGATGTCAGTAATCAGTTGTATTAATTCTATTGGATGTTCTCAGGTTAATTTTTCTTTAAAAATAATTTTGACTCATCTGCTGCACAGATGGAATTAACCCCGAAAACTCCTCAAATTTGTAAACTCTTGCTCTTTCATTTTTTAGAAGTCATGCAGGTCTCTCTTCTTTGTGAAAGCAGAAAATAAAACACTGATGGTGGCTGACACCACTTCTTGCTGGGTGGCTTTCTGCGTGTGGGTTGGCACATTCAGTGGTGAAGTAGAAGGGACTCTGCTCCCAAGAGCGAAGTCAATGAACTCAAGGTAGGCTGTACATATTGCACAGGAGTATCACAGTATCATAAGGTTGGAAAAGACCTTTGAGATCGAGTCCAAGCTATGACCCAACACCTACTCCTACTTGTCAACTACACCCTGGCACTAAGAGGCTCATCCAATCTCTCCTTAAACACCTCCAGGGACGGTGACTCCACCACCTCCCCGGGCAGCGCATTCCAATGGCCAATCACCCTTTCAGTAAAGAACTTCTTCCTAATGTTGAGCCTAAACCTCCCCTGGCAAAGCTTGAGACCGTGTCCTCTTATTATGTGTACGGAAAGATTTTTCCATTTTAATAGTTTACCTGATACTGTTTATTAACAATAAATGAGACCTCTTTCAGTGCTGCAGTATGACTCTTTGCATTACATGAGGATTCTTGTTTCTGTAATGTCTGTAAAACTACATGGGTCATATTTTCCATGCTGTGAACTAAGCCCAGAAATACTGTGAACATTCAATCATGCTTCATCATTTGAGAAGAAGAAGAAAAATTATGAAAAGATAAAATCAAATAGTAATAAACTCATAAATAGAATTGAGTGATGAGAATGAGTTGAGGTGAACTTGTCAGAGCCTTAAAAGATGATGATGATATGGAATAACTAGAAATTGAAAAGAGGAAAAAATGTTAATTTTCTTTGGAAAAGAACAGAGCTTAACTTGAAAATACATCGAGTAATTATTTTACAATATGAGGCAAAGGTAGTGACATATTTGGAAGGTGCAAATGTTGGATAATGTGTTTGACTTGATTTATTTTTGTTGTGCTTTTTTCTTAGACATAATTTTATCTCTACGCGTTAATAAGGAAAGGAACTAACATCCAGTTCAAGATCATATTTAAATAGTATTCATGGCATTCTAGTATTTAAATACCCCAAAGAGAGAAATCTGAGATATATTTGCTTATATATCGCGTAGATGTAGCCTAAAATTAATGAAGTACCTACATGATTTTTCAAATGAACCAAAATATGCATCTTCTAGGGTCTTGCCTATACAGAAAAATCTGGGACTCCGATTAATTATTGTAGTTCAATGCAGACAGCCTTCAAAGAAAAATCCAAAAAGGCTGATTGGACACCACATTTTCATTTCTCTATCTGTCAGTCCATAAACAATAGGTTATTAATGTCATAATTTGTTATTGTGCTCATTTAAAATTATAATTTCTTTCTGAACAATAATAAAAGTTTTTGAGCTTCTTGAAAGTTAGCAAAAAGTCTTTCTAATGGAAAGACGAGTGGTAGATATCAAACATCATCTATGAGATTGTGTTTAGTGTTAGATTGTTTGTGTTTCTTTAGTAATAAGATTGTCTAAACTTTTTTCTTCTGAGACTTCACTTTAGTGCAGGGTATATCGGTGGACAGGATTGAGTTATCATTTGAAGACGAGAACAAGCATTTAGGCCTGAACTCATGCTATTTATGCATGTGCTGCATAAATATTCTTTACAGCCTGTTCTTCACCCTGGGAATCTACTTGGTTATTGCATTAATAAATGGAGGACAATTAATTTTATACAGACTATCGAATAAATCAGGTGGGATCATAAGCCTCTCATTTTTTTTCCCCGATGCGTAGTCTGGGCAAGACCTTCCCAGGAGCTTTGGAAAATACCTAATTCCCATTCATATATGTCAGACTTTGGGGTTCAGCACTTCTAGGTTCGAGTCCTTAGACAGAAAAGCTCTGTTTTGTTTCTAAATCAATATATAATACATTCTTCCTGGATACGGAACAGGGGTTTGGGCAGTGTCTGTCTCCTTGACTGCACTGCACTTTTCTCGCTGTCTGCACCGTTTACGCTGATGTGTATTTCTTTAATTTCCATTCTCATTCCCACTGAAGATTCTAATTTGATTCTGGTGATGCTTAAGGAGAGGAAGGGACAGTGTTTCTCTGCACGTTATTCTTTCTAATGCAGAGGGCAGTAGTCTTCTGACAAGCAGCAGTTAGCACACGTGAAAACTGATGCCTGTCTTTAGCAAACTGTCGTTTCTCAAACTTAATGAAAATTGTGCCAAGAGAAGCTGAGGAAGGGCTGTGAACCTCAGGCAGAATCGCAACGCCCAGGTTCGGGAGCCCTGGAGTGCAGAGTGCTGATAGCAGCGTGCTCCCCAGTGCAAGTTTCCAGGGAGCATTTCTTCTTGGCACTTAAACAGCCAAGTCTCAAGCTCGACACAGATGTTCCTCCAGCAGCTCTGAGGTAACGCTGCTCTCCGGATACAATGTCATATCCAGGGCTTCGTGGTGCACCTCAGCCTTCTATGAGGACTCGCTACTGATGAAATCAGATGCTTAAAGAAGCATGAGATGCGGGGCTTTATCTAATATTTTGTCTCAGCTGGAGTGGCTGGTGAATCACTGCAGCTCAGTACAAGCGCTGCTTTACACCACTGCAACTTTCTTCCAAGCAAACTCTTGGTAAAATCCTCTAATTTCCCTCTGATTGTGAACCGGTGCGAAGACTGGAATGATTTTCCTGTTGGAAGAATGTTGACTCTCGAGTGGGAGTCAGAGGGACTGCAAACAGTGGGTATTGTTGTGATTATATTTGCATCTCTGAAGCTGCTTCATTTGCTGGGACTGATTGATTTTTCAGAAGGTAAAGTGGTCACTCGCAGTTTGTGCTGTTTGTAGATGTGGTGTCTGATCTGCTAAAATAGACCTAGAGAGCATCGTACATAAAAGCTGTGAAATGAGAGGGCTTGAGGAGGGAAAATAACATTCAGGCTAAATGGTTTGCTTCCTGGTTTGCTTCTGCTGGTTTTACTTTGTAATTGAAAACCAAAAAAAGACACTAGCATAAGATTTCTATTTTAGAATGAATTTCCAGGTGTCTGTGGTGGGTGGGTGTTTATTAGAAAGACTGGGAACAGTGAACATAATGCCTATCTGTTAATTGCCTTTGAAAGATGTTCTCTGCTACAAAACTTGATGGTTTAAGTGGATCTTAGTTCAGTTCATGTTTGTAACATGCTTTTCTGATTTATGATGCAATTAGTTTTGTTCTATATCAGTGTCTGTTTTAAAAATCCATTTAAGAGATAAATGCAAAACACTGTTACTGCAGGATCAAATCTGCTCGACACCTTTCAAAAAAGGCATAGATGCCAGCATTAAATGTGGGCATTTAAAATACATATAATGAATATATGTTTTTAAATTCCTGTTTGCTTGCTCAGATTCCTGCCTGCTCTCTACTATGTGGGTCATATCATTTCATGTACTCTCAAAGAGCACTTCTCGTTTATTTATTAAGATTTTTATTTCTGTACAAAGTGAGGATTTTTTTCATGTTATAGAAATAGGCTATTTCGATTCAGTTATTAATGGAGAGCTTTTGCTGTCAACTTCTCAACTTTTTAACAAAATTCCATGTGTGGACTGCTGTAGTGAACAAAAGCACTCACTGAAGACCTTGCTCAAAAAATACTTGCTTTTCTCTGTATGTTTGTACATGTGAACCCAAACCGATCCTTTTTGCTGTCTGACTGCTTTCTGTCAGAATCACACAGCCAAGGAGAGCACTCCAGTTTTCTGAAACATTAACTTTTCATCGTGGAATAGGATCTTTGATCGATGTAGATTCGTGTCATCACCTCGTAAAACTGTTCAGCACGTTGATAAAATGTGAAGTCTTTAACGCAGCATTTTTATAGTTAACTGAAGTATTGAAATGAATCATTCTTAAAACTGTATTTGGTAAGAATGTGTAACATTTGCAGCATTACAATATAATGCTTTGGGTGTTACAACATAATGCATTGGTTATGGAATTGTAAAATTACTTTCTGAATTCTAACAAATCAGTATTTGTTTTCTCCAATAGCAGTGCTCAGTTTGGGGGGTTTTATGCTCTGGATATGTGGTGTTTTTAACATCTAAAAAATCCCTTACTAGATATGTGTTAACTTCAACTTTGTAACGCATGGTAACAGATAGGAAAAAAAGATTCAAATGTAGTATTCTTAGGTGATGGACAGTTACATCCCTTTCTTGAGTTCTTACAGTATGATATTGCCATTACATCTGTGGGAAAATTCCAAATATATTAAATCAGCTTTTTAAAAAAAATCACCCTGGCATAAATTACGTAAATAATAAGTTCAAGGCAATATAGCAAATAAAGGATAACTTTTTGTTTTAATGCACCTATTAATGCCATGGCATTTTTTCACATAATAATCTAATAATAAAATAATCAAAAGTACCAAGCAATGTAAAGCCAATCTCTAAATATAAAAAGATTAAACATTATAAAGTACAGTGAATATATTTATAACAACCCCTGTGTGAACAGCTCTGTGGCTCCGGGGATTTCCAGTTCCCCCAAGGCTGATCCCTGTTATTTAACTCTTCCATGTTTGACTATTGCCATTACCATTAAACAAGAATTCTGCCCCAAATGATGAAGGGATACTTTATAGGATATTCATAACTAATGCTTTTTTGTCTTTCTACTGAATTGAGGGACAGGTTTTCTGTTGATACACAAGGAGGGACGTATTTGGATGGCCAGTGTTGATCCTGAAACCAAACTGAGACCTCCACATCTACCCCATGGAGGCAAGGCATGAGCCAAACGATGACACAAATCTGTTCTCAGAGTTAGGCTCCCTGATGCCTTAATACTTTTGTCTTAATATCCCAGATATATTGCCTTATTTTGAAAATACCACTGGAAGACAGGGCAGCGTGCTTGTCCAGATATTTGCCAATACAGGACAGAGGAGGCAACTAAACGACAAGTCCTTAGTTGCTAATTAGTAGTTGCTGCAACTCCACTGATTTTATTAAGAATGTGATGGTGAATTAGGGCAGTTTCTACCAGCAGAGTGACTTGTCTAAGCCCAAACCAAGAGTTCCTTGCTCCCAAATAGGAGCAGAAATAAAGTGATCCATAAAAGCATCATGGACTGAGTAACCAGAGTGTTTCCATCCTTCCAGTTGACTTTTCCTTTCTGTCCACAGAAGTGTAAAGGTAGCTTCAGCTTCACTACTCCTTAATTTGTTTGTGCTGTGAAAATGCAACAGCTTGGTTATTATTTTGATAGTCATTTATAATGACATATGAAATGCCCTACACCCTGTGTTCCAGGCACTCTCAGTATTATTTTTTAAAAGAACAAATATGAAACAATAGTACATTTGAAGAAAAGAATTCTTCTTTAACACAGCTCCTGGAAATGTCCTACCCAATACAACTTCTTCGCCATGTGCAGTCATTTCTCATGCAAAAATGGAATTTCAATTGAACAATCAAAAAGGTGGATCCCTCAGTGTGCTATGATGGACACGCACCCTTCTTTATTTTACATAGCAGAGGAGTTACGGTGAAGAAGAGCTTGGCTTGCTCTCACTCCTTCATGGGAAAACAGAAGAACCCAGGCAATCAGCTTAGTTTTATTACAGTGTTCGACATTTGGCAGCACAGGGAAGGTGATTTGATCCTCTGTAGCAGCGCAGGGACTATGTTCTTCTACTTCATCTGTCCTCCACTTTCCTATAAGCAGGAAAGAGAGACCAGAATGAGGCAAAAGCTGGCTTCACTGGAGCCAGCGAGCTATTTCAGTTATAAGGACAGAATTGAATCAATACCATTTTTACAAGAAGAGAGTGAAACTTGCCTTTTCCCACTCCTTTCATTACTTTGAAAGTGGTTTGACACTGATCAATATCTTCCCTCCAGCTTCCTTACCTGAGACTTTTGCTTCTGGGCTGCTTTCCTCCAAAGAGTTTGGTTTGTTACTGAGCCGGAAGGGGGGAAAACACGGCAACTGGAACTGAAGCACAGGATCAGAGCAGTAAATAGCAGCACCAGGTTTAGAGGGAGTTTATCCACCGAAGACTTGGAAGGGAGAGAAGGCAAAATGAAGGATTGACTTTGCATTTCTGTGGCCAGAATATCTGGCAGGTGGGAGCTATACAGAGAGATTATGTAAATATGCGTGAGTAACTTTGTAGACATCAGTGGACTGCATAAATCAAAGTCTTTTTAAAGACAAACTTTGTGCCTCTTCCTTCATTGTGCATTGATTATGTTTTGAAGTACCTCATACAGATTTTTTTTCCCTTGTGAATATCAACTAATGCTGCAATGGATCTTAGACCCTGCTATTCCTCCGCTTTTCCTTTCACTAAGCTAACAGTTCCCAGAGCTCAGTATTATCTTTCAAATGCTTATTCAGATATAAATTTCATGCCTGATATATGAACGTCCTGCAAAATCAAAATCTTTTGACTGTTTAGAACCACTGGTTCTTATATGGCTTTTAACTCAATAGGCCATTAAGGCTAAGTAGGAATATTTGATCTGTAGTTTCTCTTATTGTGATGCAAAGCAAAGAACAGTTAGCGTATCAATAGACATATTTACCTGCAATGTCACCTTTGAGAATAAACAGAGTAATTTAGTGCTTTGGCTAAAATTATAAAACAGGGAAGGGAAATATATTCCATAAAAAGAGGTATTTTTCTGTCATAGAGTATGTCTGCTCTGTGCAGACACAGACAGACCATTTTTTTCTTTCTAATCTAATTTTGGTTGTGCAGAAGCCTCCTCCGGTCCAGAAGTCATGTTAGTGCATTTGAGTTGATCTGTTCTGTCACACTAACACGCTGGAATGTGGCCTTTTTCATAACGCAAATACTTAAAAGCACAGAGAGTGTAAGATTAAGTCTGTCTGTAACCATCTGTGTTAACACGTTGTTAGGCTTAGCAAAAACCAGTAAAGTCTGAAATATTGTGTCAAGTGCAGCATAACTCTCACTCTTAGAAAGTGAATGATGTGAGGAAAGACATATTGCTAAGAAATACTGTAGTGCTTCATCTTTTTCTAAGAAAAAGAACCCTCAAAAGCAAGGGATTTATCTCCGTGTCTACGTGGGGGTGATAAGAATTATCCTAATTTGAATTTCTTACTGGAGGCTGTGCTCCAAGTCCAGCTTCCAGCAGTCTGTCCCGCAGTGCTCTCTGCTGTCACCTCTGTCAGTCAAATGGGATGCAGGGTAGTACAGCTGCACAATAAACAAAAAGGTAAGGAATGTACTGCAAGGCAGTCCCTTTGCCTTTTCTCAACAAGTGCTTATTACATCTGACTAGGGGCTGCTATCAGTGAGGTGGTCAGTTTTCACATTGGGAAATGCCCGTCTTTTTTTTCGTCTCCAGAGACAATTGTAGGATTGAGGGAGTTACTTTATTCCAAGTAAGTATCTATCACCTGCCACAAAAAAAAAAAATCTGTTTGTGTATGCTATTCCAGTGCCACTTCATGGCATTGAGGTACAGATACTGTTAGGTTTCTGGCGACGATCGGTGAGTCTTTCACACCAGAAACGAGAACTGTGATAATTCCTTCAGTGTCAAATATATTAACACTGTACACTTAAACTCTTCATTTGCTGAACATGCCTAGATGAAAGATGTTAAGGCTCAAACATGATCTCTCAAGAAGAATAATTCTTTCCTTGAGAGGTGAAAAAACTGGACTACCTTTTTACTGTAGGTGTTTCCCCAGTCCTCTTTGTAAATCTTGCACTCAAGGCCACTGTAGGAAAACCACTCTATAGAGACATCGGTGGATTACACAGCACAGAATAGTTACTTTGGACCTAATGCAAAACTATATCCAATCTTGATCCAAAATTATGTAAATGTTTAGATGTGAATTTCAGTATGCTCATTAGAAAGACGTGTCTTCTAGGGCATAAATATTTCTGTGTGGTTATGCTGGGTGCAAGACAGGCTGCAACTTACTGAAACCATCTGTTATATCTAGCTCATGGTTGTTGAAAGTGTTCTGTTTGCTCTTCACCTTCCCTCAAAAATTGGGCTCTTCCAGGCTTGGGAGCACAAGTTCGTTTGGAAAGCACCATCTTGACTAATGTTCTAATGTAGTAAAACTATAATCTTAACATAATTATATTGAAAGTGAAAATTTTGTTTTGTTTTTCTTTTGGCCTTAATGGCTTTCCTACCTGGACATATTGATAAGATGCACAAATGATATCTATCCAAGAGTAATGTGCTTGGTAAAGAAGAGCAAAAATCCTTCTGTCATGTCAAAATCGGGGAGATCGTGCTTCATCCTAAATATTTGCTTTTACCAAACTTAGATGGGACAGTTTGCTTAAGAGTTTTAAGGAAGGCTGCCTTGTTTTATGGAGATCTTCTCATCAGCTGCTTTCCATGAACTTCTCTAGGATACTTTAACATCCAGATCATCTGAATCACTGAGGAATATGTCATTTTAGGTCCAAACCAGTCTGAATTCAAAGTTTAAATACTGGCTGTGTGAAAAGTGGAGAGAAGTGTTTAAGAGATATTGAAAATACTGGTAGAAACCAGGAAGGTTTCTGTAAGAACTATTTGCTGTGTCTTCACATGAGAGTTCACAGAAGGATCGGGCATTATGAATTATCTGGACTGCTTAGCTAAAATATTTCTTTTTAATATGCACTCACCCACTGTACTAATGCTTCGCTCTCCAGCACAGGATCACTCAATATATTTGCATCCTAACTTGGAGAGGTCTCCCTTTGGCCACACTGCTCTGCAAGGACCCTCCCCTCCAATTGCTGGATCCTCCACCGGACTTTTATCTTCCTAGTCTTAATTTTTTTTTTCTCAAGAAAACATTCTTAGTGATGTTCATTTTAGCCTGAGCAGGTGGGACAGCTTCTTCTTGCCTTCATCTTTGCGAAGATGTAGCTAGTTTTGAGCACCATTTGAAGTTTATTCAGGAGTGCTGAGTATTCATCTTAAGCAGATCATTCATCCAAAGTTGTCTGGGTTTTTATCACTTATGCCTCTCTGCAAGATTGGTTACCCCTTTCTCCGGACCATTTCACCGTCATCGTTCAAGTACGTTATGAATACCTGTCTGAGTACAAACACATTTGAAAAGCAACTGGAGTAAAATATGTGCAAACTGGCATTCAGAGAAGAAAAACAGAGCACTGTTTTATCAGGATGTACTATGTGCATGGACCTTGACCAAGCCACCATCTGACTATTATAGGATACTAAAATAAATCGATTCTTTAACAAAAAAGGAAATTGGGAGGTGAAGGAAAGATCACACAGAAAAAAGTCAGTGTTCAATCATAACAGCTATTACTGGCCAAAATGACATATGTATTTTGCAAGGAATGAGGTATTTTTTTCCTAGAATATAGAGAAAAATACATAAATTAAAGGTAGATGACATACGTTTGATAGCTGTAGCAAAGTCTACGTCTAACCAGTGCACATCTTGGAGCGTGGATACTGGGACCTTCCTGCAGAATGTCCTGCTTAGGCATTTTTCCTCCACATTCTGCTACTTATTCAGGCTCAGACTGCTTTTAAAATGTAGCTTCACATAAAATAATTCATTTTAAGATGACGGAGATTAAGTATGACAAAGTACGCTTCTGAAAAATAACTCCACTCAGTCAACTGAGTATAGGTGAAAAGAGAAAAGCGTTGCCTAATCACTAATGTACTTCTAGGGCTGAAAATCCAAAAGGCTTTACTTCTAGAATATGATATTTGCAAAGACGTAAGCATTCCCTAAAATGACATTGTAGAACAGGATTGAAAACGCACAACGATGGAATGACTGAGTGAAAAAAAACTCCATGCATAATAGTGCACTGATGTAGAAATAATGTAGTCACCTTTGGTCTCTTAACTTCTTAAATTATTTATTGCATATTTGATGCAGTTCCTGACCGGAATTCTTTGACCTTTGATATTAATGACAGATCTGTGAATATTGTAGAGATTTATGTATCTGATTACCTGCAGATATGTGAAACATGAAGATTTACAAAGAAGTTGATTCTGTTCCGTGTAATGCAAAGATAATAGCATAATTTAACGGAATTATGTAATAATTTTATTATCTACTATGCATTTTAGCTCATAATAAAACTTCTTATGGTATTACCTTTGGGGAAAAATTGCAGAAAGCAGCTGTAAAGCTGGTTTTACAATCTCATCTGGGCACCTAATACTGTATAACTCATGTTGCCATAGCAGTATAAAGGAGCATAAATCAGACTCTTCCATTTATAGAAAGGTAATATGCCCTTCCAAAGTCTGTGAACTTTTAGAAACAGCGTAACAGTAGATGGAGTGCATGTGCATACCTTTTTGAAGAGGGAGAAATAACCTAAAATTAAGACTTTGTGTACCAAATTTTAACACTAAGTAACTTCTAATTGCTGTGATATCCCAAGAGGACAACTGTATAATGGAAGGTTTGACACAGGTACAAGGAGGGCAATTCTAATGTTTTAAAAATAAAATTCTTTACTGATCAAGTCATTATTTATCTGTAAAATATGTAACCACGGAATAGTCTGTATTTCCATATTGAAACAGTAAAATGGCAGGCTATTGCTTTATATATATATATTTATTTTATTGATTATTTTAGATTTGTTCATAAGTAGAAGGATGGATTCCATATGCACGTATGCCTGATTTTTTTAGTGTATATAGATGAACAGAGCTTGTTTCTTGTAGACGTATGCCCATAATTGAAGTACATTTTCAGCCTTCCACTAATCACTTAAGAAAGAATGAGTTATGTCATAAAAGAAATAATTCTTCAGACATCAGGGCTTTACTAGTTGAGAGGGAGGGGTATTGGCTGAAGTTCCATGGAATGAGTTTTATGTATATAATATATATAACTATTATTATAGTTATTTAAAATTTTATAATAATTATATAATATAAATAAATATAAAATCATAAATATTATAAATAGCTTCAACCTGTTGAGACTTTTTAAAGAAAAAGACACTCTGAATCCAATCGGAAATGTGTTGGCACATAATCAATACCCAAGACTTTGTTTTGAAATACAAGTAGTATATACTTTCTTGTTGAGAAAGCGGGTAGTCTCACCTCAGATTCCAATAAAAAGCTGCTGAGAAATACATTACTGTAAGATTTTTACTGTAGCATAGTAAGCATGTTGTGTCGTACTCGTTTACTTTCTTCGTATACTTATATACTCACATACTTATGTTTCATATTTTCTATTCTTTTTAAGTCAAACTTTGCTGTTTCTTTGTTTCTTACGAACAGTGTAATTTATTTCAAATCTTGCATATCTACATAGTGAGGAATATGTTCTGAGATATGTAGCACATAGAATACAGATATACAGAGATGCAATGAAATATTTATGGAAAATATTTTTAGATTTCAATTTATGGTGTGCTAAGTGCAAGCCAATGGATTTGCAGCATTTCAGAGACTGCAAATTAAAAAAAAAATCTTTGCTGATTTGTATTACCTATGACATATTTCAAAGCACAGGTGCTATTGGCCAACCTCTTACTTGAATAGTCTTTTATTACATCATATTTGTAATATGAATGTACTTTTCATTACAACACAAGATGCTGTTTTGTTGTGGAGATTTCTTATGTGTTCACAAACATAAGAAATAGAATTCTAATTTAAACTTGTAAAATATGCTACAGTTTGAAGGAAATTTTTGATAGTTTAATGTTGCAGATAGACCTTTCTGTTATATTTCAATAGCGATGCACTGCAAATGAATGACTACTATATTTCAATAAGTGATATGATTTACATAGCTGGGGAAAAAAAAGCTATTTCCAGTTCTTTCTCCCTCTAGGCAATTTTTTGTTCTCATTATTGAAGTCACTAAATGAACCCCAATCAATTAACTCACAGTAATCATTTTGGGATTAGATTTGGCCCCTGATCCTCAGGTATATTAGAAAACTAAATTTTCCACTTGCTCTTCTCAGATGAACGAGTCTAGTGCATTGTACTTCACACAGGGGTTATACTACATAACGGAGCTTATAAAGAGCCATCACTTACTCTCGCAGCAGAATATTGTGCATAAAAAAGTGCATTCCAAATATAGCAATCGACTCAAACGTATAGGATGTTTTTATAAAAGCAGAGCACCTCAAAGTACCGCCGATAAATGGGTGCTTCGCTGTGTACCCGTGCATTACCATGAATTTGTGCTTCTAGTTTTTTCTCCAATTGGAGATGAAATTGCTGAAAATGGCATTATCAAAAGCTTTTATTCAAATCTTTTATCTGTTTCAGGTTATACATGTATCCCATGGATGAATGCTTGAATAGAAGTGTCTGAAAAGTCATAATTAAGTCAAATCCTTGGTAGGATGGTCTTGCTTTTATGAATTTTCCTAAATTGTGCAATTTTGATATTACTTGAATAACCATAGGAAGTAGTTGTGTCCATTCTATTGAGTATTATTTTTAAAATAAGAGAGTTTCTACCCAAAAGCGTTACCCTTTTAAGGGATATTTTTATTTATACTGCTTCAGAAGCAGCCAGAGAGAAGGCTGACGTCTCGGGAGCAGCAATGTTGTTTCTATATCTCTGCTGCTGAGAAAGAACAAATAGCAACAGGTCAATAATTTTGGCATCTCACCCCTTCTTCACTCTTCATGGCATCCTCATCTGGGACATCTGATGGGAGGGAGAGAGAGGAGATGCAATGCAATGCTTAAATGAATAGAAAACAGGATAGAGCGGGTCCTGAGCACTTCTCCAGAGCAGGTGGCAAATGACCAAAAATTTGCATTCATAGGTCACAGCCAGACTCAGCACATTTTGAATGTAGTTTTTAAGCAGGGCTTAAAACTATCGCGGATTAATTCATGAAGAGATTTTGACACTTGAGGAACTGGAAGGAAGGAATCACAGCAGGGTTTGTTGAGTACCTGAGGATTTAACAGTCTTTTAAAGCAACTAAGACTGAAGGACAATTAGAATAGAATGGACTTCACAGACTCAGGGAAAGCAAGATAGAGCTCTTGATATTATTCTTCTGCTAAATGTACGTACACGTAGCTGTCCATATGCATATACGGCCATGCAGACAAAAAGCAGAAAGAATGTGGAGCAGGAGAGGAGGGGGGGGGGAAACCACAAAAATTAAACTATTTAGGATTTTCTGTTGTTGCTGTTTTCCCAGAGAAATGTGGTTATTCTAATTTACTGTACTGGATGATAAGTGAATGTTTGAAAAACAGTTGCTTTCAAACAAAGCAGCCTGTAGTTGAAAATGCGGGGATAGAAAGATGCTCTGGTTTTTGGAAGTGTTGCACTGTGAGAATTGTGGCAGATTTCAGAAGAAACTTTGCTGAAAATCAGGCCACCTCAATTCAAATGCCTACATATTGGTCATCGTGACCCATTTTAGACACCCACATCTGAAAATGCGGTTTAAACACCGCTGGTTCTTCACATGCTGTTTACCCTCAGCAGAAAATATTTTATTTTTTGATGATTTTTAGGACTTTTAAGTTGTACGATCGGTCTCTTCAGCAAAGTGAATCCAGATGGGTCTAAAGTACGTGCTAGTACTTCATCCAGGATTTGGAGGGTTTGTGTGGAGCGTCGCAGATGTAAGACAGCCAGGAAGCTGCTTGGCAACTGCACTAAACTCTTTTGCACTGAGAAAACAGTTTTTAGAAACATTTTTTGAATAATCTCCCTTGTTATTACTTCAATAAAGATTAGTCCTACCCTGCGGGCAGGAAGAAACATTATTTAACACCAAGTGATTCACAGTGTGTTACTACTGTGTTATGCAGTTGTACGTTTCTGAGAAAAAGTGAAATTAATAATTTTATTTCTTTAATAATATTATAATTGAATCCATAAATTAGAGCATTGCTTTTGCATTGGAATGTGTTTGAGAATGGTTAAGAGTCTAATACTGAAAATGAATGGGAAAAAACCCTTTGTTTTCTCTTCTTAAAAGATAAGTAATATCATTCAAATTTTCTACTACTTTCTTTGCAGTTGTGATCTTGGAAAATATTTCTCTGAGTTGAAACCTTAGTGCCTAAAATAATAGAGAGGATTTTTGCTATAAATCTTTCTGGCTTATTTTGAAAAGGAGGAAGGAAGAAAGAATATGTTAAGAAGTTACAATTGAGGGTTTGTTTATTCTCCTGCAGCAATTACAGAGAAAAACTGAAAAGGCAAATTTTTCACAGAATTAAAAGTCAGGAATCCATTGGGGAGATAGGAATGTGATTGACAGAGTATGGTAAAGTTTCACTTGATTTAATGTTTATGTTATATCTGTTTTAATAATTGATAAATATATTAGATATAAATAATATTTTTTATTTCCAAAACGTGCGAGAATAACAGACTTTAAAAAGGATGAAATGAGATAATCTAACTTCAAATCTCTTGATTCCTATTCTGAATATATTTAATTGAAATTTATCCTGTTTTCTTCCAAATTAGTTAAGCCTTTTTCAAGATGACTCTATGGAAGGTTTAAAAGCAGATAGAAATACCAAGGTCGCTTTATGCCGGGTTCCAGAGAAACCCAATAGTGGGCAGTTCCTAACAGAAAGCATTTATGTGGCAGCTCACCTCTTCTGATATTTTCATATATATATGTCTACCTAAATACAGTAGGGTGAAAAGTTCTTTGAAAATAATTATACTAAGCTTATGTAGAAGTTGAACCACAGAGAACTGTTTAAGAACTCAGAGTAAGTCTTAAGCTGGATGTCTGTTGTGCCCAAAATTCATGTTCATCTATGAAAAGGTGAATTGTACTGTGATTTTTCATACAGCTGCATGCGCCTGTGATTCCTCTTACATTTTTTTTTCCAATTAATGAACCTCTTATTTCTGAAACATTGCTTTACAATGACAACAGAGAGCGACCTGAGTAATTTTTGTATAGAGTAATTTCATGACAATTCAAATAAGTTTGTGAGTGGTATTCTTTGGGGAAATCATTAATCTTCCTTGAATTACCATATCTTTAAATATGTAAATGTCAATCAGGTATGTGAAATGGGTCACATAACAGGATATTTTTAACCAATTAGGGGGAGCACAGTGTCTGAGTAATGAAGGATGTAAATGTACTGCATATTTACTTTCCGTGGTATTAACGGTTATGCTCTTGCAAGAGGTGTTAGGATTTTCTAATAAACTAACTATTTTAGTTGCATGTTTCTCCCTTCCCCCAAAATGCTCGAGTGTGACCATAGTTTCAGCTTGTAAATGACTGCCTCAACTTGTTTTGTGCAAGGTCACCTGACACTAAATGCTCAGTAACTACGTTCCATTGAATGTCTGTCAGTTCTCTGTATGTTTGACACCAATCACATGTTGGTTATTCAACACCAGGATAGAAGGTGGGAAGTATCTCTGAGAATGTTATCTTAAATGAGAATTGAAAGCTGAGATAATTTTCTTCCATCACTACAATTGTCATCCCGCAGTTCTCAGGAATGTCATGTTTGTCAGTTGCAAATGAAGGGGGATAGGAAGAACCTCTGATACTTTATTTCTTGTGTAAAATAACACATTAAAGTTGTTTTACTAAACTAGCAGTTAAAATTAATTTCAAAATAATTGATTTCTTATTGTCATGGTTTCAGATAGCATTTTAGTTTACTCAGCAAATAGAAGTAGCATTTTTTGATCCTATGTGTGTTAATTTGTTTCCTTGTCCTCCTAAAAGTAATAGAACATTCTTCACCCAGAGGGTGGTGGAGCATTTGGGAAACAGGCTCCCCAGGGAAGAAGTAATGGCAGTAAGCCTGCACACTTTCAAGAAGCATTTGAACAACGCCCTCAGAGACATGGTGTGAATTTTGGGGTTGTCCTATGCAGGGACAGGAGTTGGACTCGATGGTCCTTGCGGGTCCCTTCCAANGAGATAATTTTCTTCCATCACTACAATTGTCATCCCGCAGTTCTCAGGAATGTCATGTTTGTCAGTTGCAAATGAAGGGGGATAGGAAGAACCTCTGATACTTTATTTCTTGTGTAAAATAACACATTAAAGTTGTTTTACTAAACTAGCAGTTAAAATTAATTTCAAAATAATTGATTTCTTATTGTCATGGTTTCAGATAGCATTTTAGTTTACTCAGCAAATAGAAGTAGCATTTTTTGATCCTATGTGTGTTAATTTGTTTCCTTGTCCTCCTAAAAGTAATAGAACATTCTTCACCCAGAGGGTGGTGGAGCATTTGGGAAACAGGCTCCCCAGGGAAGAAGTAATGGCAGTAAGCCTGCACACTTTCAAGAAGCATTTGAACAACGCCCTCAGAGACATGGTGTGAATTTTGGGGTTGTCCTATGCAGGGACAGGAGTTGGACTCGATGGTCCTTGCGGGTCCCTTCCAACTCAGGACATGCTATGATTCTGTAAGCATTAGAAACTAAATGAAGAAGTTAATTAAGAAATTAATTCAAAGGTTTGTGATTTACAGCTGTTCCTGGAAGAGATAGATTCATGAGAGATGCTGGGACTAACCGGAGTGATTTTCATTTCAAATTATTATGGCTATATTATAAGGTACTGGATTAGGAAGGTGTGATGGTGTGATATGGGGTGGAAGTGTAAAAAGCTTAAAGAAGGAAATCAGGACTCAGTCTCACAGTATCATAAGGTTGGAAAAGACCTCTGAGATCGAGTCCAACCTATGACCCAACACCTACACCTACTCCTACTTGTCAACTACACCCTGGCACTAAGAGCCTCATCCAATCTCTCCTTAAACCCCTCCAGGGACGGTGACTCCACCACCTCCCCGGGCAGCGCATTCCAATGGCCAATCACCCTCTCAGTAAATGTGCGTATCTCCAAGGCATGATGTGACAGTCCTATAGCTGATGACCAGAATTTAATGATCAATTTAAAATGTAGAAGTTGAGTCAAAATGATCTGAAGATTGCATACAGAACCCTCTAATGGTGATTTATGTTGTTATTTTCACTGTAATAAAGAATAACGAAAGCTTCCTGCATCAGGAATGATCTACGTATCGTAAATGGTAGCAACCAAGACAATATTTCTCCACAAATTTCTGAAACGCCACTGGGAACTCTAATTAAAAAGTATCACATAAAAACCAGAAAAGAAACTATGACTAATTATTAATCTCCAGAACTAGGGTGCTTTAATTAATTGAAGAATAAAGGTTATTTTCAAGGCTAACTGAAACGGTACAACTTCTGTCAATATTTATTGGATTAAACTGTAACCATTCACTGGCTGGATCTGCAAGGGGTTTTTGTACACGTTGAAGCTGTGTCTTATCACGCTTTCACCTGCAGTCTGATACGGGCTGCGTATGACAAATACCCAACCAAGCCACCAACCAGTGACCCGGGGTACGAAAGCGCTTGTTATGTGTGCAGGATGTTTCCCCTGAGACAGAAAACCCCTTTACTCCTCTTTTCCTACTTGTATTTAAAATATATGCAATGCCACGTAACATTTCAGCAAGAAAGCAAATTTCAGACAGCACAAACTGTTAGGAATAATAGTCTCAGCTTAATCAAAATGAACTTTACTTTAAAAAGCCTCTCTCTTATTATTCCTTCTGCAACATTGTTTTAAATTAGTTTAATACCCACAGAGGTATTTTACCTGTTTCATTGAAATGAAGGCAGTGAACCATATGCTGGTTCTTTTTCTAAACAGCTATTTCATGTAAAGGGTATTTTTAAGAAGAAAGCACTGTTGTAATAGTACACAGTATACATTCATAATGTATCGCTACTTGGGGCTTGTCCTGCATTTTCTGCCAGTTCCCATTTTCCTGTGAAGAACCCTTGTTGATAATTTTCTTTTTAAAGATACCAGGAGTTTAGAATACATAAGGAATGCAGAATGAGACCTTATTGTTATCACCAAAACGATAATCTTCAGATCATATGAATAAATTACTGTTTTTCAAGGAGTATAAAGGTCAGCTTCTGCCTGTCTGCTTTTTACAGAGTGAAAGTGTCTACTCGGTACTGTTAGTTTAATAAGACCTATTAATAATGGAGGACTTTTTTGAGGAGAAAAAAAATTAAATGTCAAAGTATTTTCAGTCTCCTCTTCAAATGATTCACAGATTTATCCATTCACAGAATTGCATTCTGAAAATGAGACATTTATTGCCATCAATTTTAATTGCCTCTCAGTTTTGATTTTGGTTTCATTTTGGTTTGGTTTTTTGCGTGCACATATAGAGTGTTTGAAAGACATCTTTAGTTTAAGCAGATCCCTTAGGCAAAGTGCTGCGTAACAGTGGCTTCTTTGTGAAGAAATCTGCGATTCGTTTGTAGTAACATCACCTCTTGGCTTCTCGTGCAACCTTTGAACTTTCCTGGGTCACAGACTGGCAGAGAAAAATAGCTCAGCAAAGGTAATTGATTTTGCCCGGTTCTCCCAGCTGGAAGGTGGGGGCTGCCACCCACACTTTCAGCCATGCAGAGAAGGAGCCGCCAAGTGCCGCAGTCCAAGAGAGACACGGGGGAAGCCACCTCTGTCAGCTGTCCGTTCCGCTTGATGGGGACAGCTTGGGCAACACCCTGACCCTGCTATAGTAGAAGTTTGCAGAAAGCAACGTGAGCTCCATTCTTCCGCAGGGGTCAGTTGAGGCTGTCAGAGCAGGGCCACTTGGGGACAACTCTACCGAACCCTCCGTTGGACCCTCTTGTCCACAGTAAAGAAGTGGCAGCTCCATTCCCAGGTGATGAATGGCCTGGAGAACCACCTTCTGTGTGTCCTGTAAGCAGACAGCCAGTCTGGCGAATAATTGAATTTTACTGCCAGCCTCTCTGGGGAAGGCATTACTCATTTTTCCATCAGACTGTTACAAGTTTAAACTGTTTCAACTGACCTGAATCCCATTGCCCAGTTATCTCTTTTAATCATTTTCCATTCCCCTGACAGTCATCTCCAATAAAGCAAACAGAATTTCTATTTTTACAATTCCTTCTCCACCATCTTCCTAAAAAACAGCTTAATTAACATTAATATTTTCTCTCTTGCCTTCATATTTTTAAAAATCAGGCCTAAAGGTGGAAAGAGAGTGTCAAGTGCCTCTGCATGCAGCATTACAACACAATATAAACCAGTTCCTATTTATGACTACTGGAGAGATAAACCTTAATGTAGTCTGAAATATGTTTAGAGGCAAAAAAAATGGTAGGAACACCATTGGTTCCCATTTAGAGTCAAAAATTGGTACCTTAGTTATTTTTAAATATATTTCCATACATTACAAGACTTTCCAAGAATCAGTTGGTCATGCTGGAATTTTTTAGTAATTTGGAAATTGAATAATTAAAGTTGCTGTCCAAAGCACAAATATCCAACTTCATTTAAATACCGATGGAGATACTGGTAATGGGACAGATGTAACTAAATTTCCTGATTTATTTATAGCTGTTGCTCCATTGAAAAAAATTGTTCAAGAGTATTTATAATATTGTGATGTTGCTATATGGTGCAACATTGACAATATTTTTCAAACTATTTTATATGAACTTTTAAAACACAGTGTGAAATTGCAAAGTAATATATTTTAAAAGTTCCTTTTTGAGCAAGGCAAGACAAAAAGAATTGATTTGGCAAGAAACAAACATTTCTCTTGGAATCAATTCCTTTTTTTTTTTTTAAGATAGGTGGTGAAAATGTACAAAGTGCTGAGAGAAAAAGGGATACTGGCTATTCTCCTGGAGAAGTAGGCAAATAAATTTTTCAACCTTCAAAGTCATTCTAGCCATCTTGACTGTCAGGCTTTCGCTTCTTTTCCAAAACCAAGATTTTATCAGTAATATTTGTCAGTGAGCCAGAGAAAGCTCATGTGTTAGAGAGGAAAATCAGTTACCCTCACCTGGGGTCAAGTTAATTTTGGAATTTACCTGCAGTCAGAGGTCCAAACCTAATTTACTGAAAGCTTTTTAAGCAGCTTTAGCGTATGAGGTCGTGATAACTTCTTGTGTTTAGATCCCTCATGGTAAAGCAGCAGATGTTCACTGCTGTCCAGTTTTGCAATGGCAGTAGATTCTAACTTTTCTGCTCATGAGGTTCCCATTTAGAGTCAAAAATTGGTACCTTAGTTATTTTTAAATATATTTCTGTACATTACAAGACTCAGTCTATGAGTGGGCTTTATTTTAATGTCTCAGCATTGTGAACTTGATCTGTTCTGTAAAAGTCTTTTATGGTTGCAATGACTGGTGGTAAAGATTATGAAACTGATAGAGAGGGCATGATGTAGAGATTCATGGTATTTTTTTCCAGTTTCGTTCTTTCTGACTGCGTAAAAAAAGAGTTGATTAAGGAGAAAGACTGAACGCGAGAATGACATTTTCAGTTAAGACTACAGTAAACCAAATGAGAAAATACATGTGATTGTCTGCTCAGTGATTATAAAAATATTGTGCTTGAACTTTTACTTCCAAATAAGGCCATAACATTGTCCTCAAAACTGCCAGCACAGCCTTTCCCACTGTGCATGTGTTTGTAATATCATGCCCTAAGTGTGATTTAGACCCTTTGCAGGGGCTTGAAACAATTCAGCTGACCCTTATCTTTCTGAAGAGATCACCTGTGAAGAATTTGCTTTCATGGGGTGCTAACCACATTTCTTCTCTCCAGGACAGCAATTACAGAAATGGGCAAATTAAAAGGCTATTATTTCCATTAAGTTTGTGCACTTGAAACCAATGGAACGAGCTGTGCTTAAACTTTGACAAAACTTCATGTTAGAATAACACCAGAGTAGTTAGAGCTTGGTCAAATACATTAGACCTAATTTATCACAGTATCATAAGGTTGGAAGAGACCTTTGAGCTCATCGAGTCCAACCTATGGCCCAACACCTACACCTGCTACCTACTCCTACTTGTCAGTTACACCATGGCACTAAGTGCCTCATCCAAATTCTCTTTGAACACCTAATTTATGGTGTTGTCTTGGATTTATCTTGCAAACTATCGGAGATAAACATGACAGGTTGAAAGTGAACACCAGTAAAGGTCAACAACTTAGAGGCTACATGTCACTGGCATGTGGTATGGCTGTATCACAGTATCATAAGGTTGGAAAAGACCTTTGAGATCATCGAGTCCAACCTACGACCCAACACCTACACCTACTCCTACTTGTCAATTACACCATGACTGTATTATGGGACAAAAAAATGGGGAAGATTGGAAGACACATTAATAGTAAAAACCTCTTATTTAAACTAGGTCTGACATTTCTTCCAGTATAGCCAGAAATGTGCTTTAGTCATCATTATAAAACCAACCCTTCCCCAAAATTACCACAGAGCGATACATGGATAGTGCGGTTGCACAAAAGCCTTTGCCCTGCGAACGATACATTCTGTTGCTGAATTGAAAAGTAGATATAAATCCTGCAGACCTCTGAGCACTTGGCTGTGCTAGAGATGAGGTAGTGGCTGGATTGCTGCAGAAATTTATCTGTCTCCGGCGACCCATGTTAAAAACATACTCTATTGATATGCAGAGTCAGTGTTCCTCTGCCACAGTAAAAATCAAATTAGGCAAAGGTGTTGTAGTGGGTTACTATTGTGCTGTTGCTGGTACAAAAATGATGCCTAACTCGTATATGCTTCTTCCTATTAGAGAATGGAATGAAATATTCGGGCTCAGTGTAGGTGAAGAATAGGAGGAGTGTAGGGGAGGAGAGGAAGAAACGCTTCCAGAATAGCTCCTGGGTGTTTTGTGAGCCCCTCTGGTAGTCTAAGAAGTGCTTAGAAGGAAGCAATATCACCTGTGGAAGAAACATGAGAGGTTAGTGGCTGTTTGTGAAGTGCTATTGTGCCATGAGCTCTGGAGGTTTTCTTTTACTTTACTTCTTTTCTGCTTCTCAACTTTCCTTTTCAGTGCCAGGGTTACTCGCGGAATGTGCAAAGGAATCCCTCACCACAAAAATTACTTGCAGCATTTGATTGCACTGAAAGGCTTTGTGATGATGAACATGGTTTCATAAATGCAGGGGTAAATAAGAGAATATTTAGAAATATATGTATGTATTTTTATATGAAATATATATTTATGTGAAATTTCATATTTATATGAAACATATTTATAAATATGAGTTTCATCAGTGTTCACTGGAAATAACAGATCTTTGTCGTTCTGCTCTATCAAAAATATCACTCCTGGTATTTTTAGTGTTCTCGTTAACAGTTTTCACAGCCTCAGTACTTCGTGCCAATGTCATCTCAGTCTACGCCAAAGGGACTCTCGGTCTAGATGAGGTTTTAATCCATTTCATGTTAGCAGACCAAAAATCCTTTTTTCTTAAGACTTCATGAAACACAGCTCTGTCTGGTGGGACTGGGGAAGGTCATGTGCACACCATTTCTTAGTTCTCAGCAGCTGAGGACAGCTCTTGGAACCTGATGCTGATAATCTCATATTTGGCAGAACCTTAAGCACTTCTGGCATCTTTGAACGCAGATTCTTCAAGGAGATTAATCTGTCTCACCACCTTTGTTCCTTTTTTTTTTTTTTTTTTTTTCATTTAATTGCAGCAGAATTGCTATAGGAATTTTGAGGCCTTAATTAGCTTTCCAACATTTTTTCCTTTAATTGCACAATTCGTAAATCAGCCCGTTTTTACTTCTTTCTTGTTTTACTTGTCTCATGAACTATGTCTTATAAGCTTAATTTTATAAATGACAAATAAAACCCACTTGAGTTCGTTATTAAAATGTAATAATCCAAGCTAACTTGGAGTTTTATAAGGAAGGAGTATATAAATGAACCATTATTTTCAGACTGAATTGTAGATAAAAGGAAAAAAAAAAACCTAAAGAAAATGTAAACTTGCTGTAATTGGTCATTCCCCATGGCTTTGTATTTTTGTGTCACTATATTGACATTTGCTTATATTAAAAATGTGTCTAAGAAGAAAATACAGATATGGGGATGACAAGATCCTGTCTCAGATTTAGGAATCCTGAAGATTACATTCAAACATCTGAAAGGGGGTTCTCTTTCCTACAAAGCAGCTTGTGTTTTGGATAACAACACTTCGGCAAAGGAAGCAGAACCCCACAAAGCTCTGCTCTGAGCACCAGGCTGGCTGGCAGCTTGCATTATAAAATTGGAACAGATATTATCTTATATTTTCTATCGTTTATGCAGGTCTCTTCCACATCACAATATGCACATTTAAGAACTTAAAAATGTACTTTGATACCAGTATTTAGTTATGGTCCTTGGCTGTTTGGGATGCTCTCTTCAGCAGCTTGTCAGAAATATCACAACAATATATTCTTACAAAATTTCAGATTGTTCAGCATAAGGGTTTGCAGGTCACATCTGCTTTTCAGACTTGATAAATCTTTCTTACACTGAGCATCAATTATATCTCTTGTTCTATTTCAAGGTAAAATAACTGACAATGTAAACTATTTTCAATATTTTGTCCTTTTCTCTGAAAAACGCGTTTTTTTTTAGCAGTATCTCTTATGTTTAGGACTTCAGTTCTAGCATACATAAAGCTGCAGTAATATGGAATTTCTTTTCTTGACATGGAGGTTGTGTCATGGAGTGTGGTTTGTTATTCTGATGTATAAACCACAAGAGGTTATGATTCACCAAGATCAATCTCAAAGTCCATGATGATGTAAGGAATTTACCCTTTATTTACCCATGTCTGGAATACCAGTTCCTACTGGTCAAAGAAGCAGTCAGGAATATTCTGTATTAGTGTCATTCTGGTATATCTTTTATGCTTATTTCTACAAAAGCAGGAAGGTGGTTGTTCTTTATGTGTGCTTTAGGTGTTCTTATGTCAGAGCAGAGCAGCTGCCCTATAGTTTGTATCATCCTCCGTTTACATCTGACTGCTAAAGAGCAGAGTCACTCTGTTTTATTGGTGGAGATTTTCAGGCATGAAGCATCTCTGAAACATCAAAGTAGTTGGTACAATAAAAACTGGGAGAAAACCTGTGTCAAGCTGGAATAGGAAATAATGCCGATGCGAGGAGGGGCTGGGAAGCTGAGCTGTGTAATTAAGCGGTATCTTATGCAGGATGTAAGAAGCTGAGATTATGGACATAGGAGTAATATGTAATGTGTTCCTGTGAATCACTCTTTGGTAAACACCCTCACACATTTTACTACCCTGTATGTTCAAGGAAGTATGAGATGGTTATCTTTCTTTTTATAGTGTAAAGATTTGAACAGCAAGCCTCCCCTGATGAGGACAGATAGGAGCACGTCTGTATTTGGTACATAGATGCGTTTTGTATTACCACTAACGCAAGAAATGGGATGGGATGCTGAACTCAAAAGAAAATATGAGAACTGAACTGTAATTCTTGAGGACTTCTTTTACTAAAGAATTCATTCATTACCTACAAACACACTAAGCTAAACTGTTCAAATTAATTGAGAAAAATAAACGCAGTTTTAGTTAAGCATAATGCGGGATGCGTGTAAGGGACGTGGTCTATTATCAAGTTTATATCAAGTGCCTTTTCCTAACAAGTACTTGAGGTATTTTCCCTAGCTAAAAGGAAGAATAGTTTAGATGAACAAATTGTCAATTATAACAGGAAACCTACAGCCTTAAAGTCCAAATTATGTCTAAAGAGTGACTCTTAAACTGTCAGTTCAGCTAACAAGCAATCAAAAAGCTAAAGGCTGAGTCCAGTTCTGGGCCGCTCAGTTTGAGAAAGATGTGGAGATGCTGGAGTGCGTCCAGAGAAGAGCGATGAGGATGGGGAAGGGGCTGGAGCACAAGCCCTGTGAGGAGCGACTGAGGGAGCTGGGGTTGTTCNAGTGCCAGGGTGTAGTTGACAAGTAGGAGTAGGTATAGGTGTAGGTCATAGGTTGGACTCGATGATCTCAGAGGTCTTTTCCAACCTTATGATACTGTGATACTGTGAAAGTTTATGTGGTTTTGACTGAAACATAGCTGTATTGCACATACGTCTGTCAAAAAACCCAGAGAAAACGAGTATTGAATTAAAATTATTAAATATAAATAAGAATATTTGCAAAGGGTCAAATGCTTTGATTTTTAAAAATTTTTTCTGCTGTTTCCTCAGAGCCCTATATGCCTACAAAGACATTTAAATGGTAACACTTCATGTGAGTATTTTGACCCATATACCTCTTAGTTAAAGATTTTTACAATCAGTAGATTATTTTCACAAACCATGTTCTTTTTGCTAAACCAGAAGCCAACCCTACAACGTAGTGAAGTTCCCTGAAAACTGCTAAAGGAATTGTGGGTGTCGCAAGGTGGACAACAAACCCCAAGGGACCAAGACTGAAGTCCTACTTCACGTTCACCAGAAACGTGGCAAAGCTTTGCCCCATTTTCTCTCCCCAATCTCTGAAATTCACCAATGTTCATAATTAAAATTACTATAAAATGAAAGTACTTGTTCTAGGTCACAATAATTACTGTGGTGATTTAGGGAATATGCCTATGTATAATTTCTGAACTCACTTTGAGAAAACAAACTCTGCGCTTGTAACTGTGTCAGGCTGAAAACTCCATTTTCACTCCCTTTTCTGCCTCCATTTTTGAAAAAGAGCTTCAATTATCCTTGTTTCCATGAAAGTGGTTCTGAACAATTTTGAGTGTTTCCACAGGTAATTTTGATCACCTGAGAACCATGTTAGATGTCGTCTGGTGAACATGTGTGGATGTTGTAAAAAGCGTTTTCTGGTCTGTTGTTTTGGTAGAGAGGGATAGTATTTGAGAGAAATTTTGTCGAGGCATAAAAACCCATGTCCAAGAGACAAGAAAGGATGCTACGCTACTTACACTGTTGCTTGATCCAGAGGAGATAAATTTATAAACCAAAGTCTTGGTAAAATTGGTGCTCTGAGAAAGTATATTTTTTTTAATAACAAACATTTGGAAGAGTCTGAAAGGTTGATTTACAATTTAGCATATTTAAATTTTGAAAACTCAAAAAATATCATTTTGGTAATTAAGCCCAAAGCAACAGACTAGAAAATGTTCAGGAAGAGAAGATTTACTAAAGCTGGTATGATTGCTAGCTATAGAACCCAACCGAAATAGGAACGTGAAATATTCTTTTACATCAGCTGCTATTTCAGGACATGTGTTAACATCAACAGCTTCTAAGGGAATTTATTGCTCGTAGTGTGATCTCCTTGGATGCACGGAGAAAATGAGCTACCCTAACAAATTTTCAAGCCGATACTGTAAGATTTGGTACTAGCTGGAGGCCTTTAGCCTCTGGAAAACATAATCCAGATAGAACTTGTACTACAAATCGATGGAGGAATTTAGGAGAAGTTTAGGAAGAATAACTTTTGCTTCCTTTCTGGAGTAAAAACTTTAGGAGGGAGTTAAAAAATCTTGACTGATAAGTTATGGTACTCATCTTTGCGTGTTTTTGTATAGAGGCAGTAATTACCTTCTGTAACTTCCAGACCGAATGTCCTGGATTCCCTTAGCAATGTTTCCTTATACTTTCTGTAGGAATTCAAGGGATTTTTAGAAGCTTTTTTTGCTTCAGTTTTACAGTGTGATTTTATGTTGAAAGAGCTCAGAGCATGCTGTAGTTTGCAGCCCTAATGAAGTTTGCGTCCTGATTTCCAAGGCCGTATCTTGGCTGTTCTGGCTCAGTATTATCAAATTTCGTAGTTCCTCCCGAATCAGGAGGTGAGATAAATGTGTGCTTTTCTCTTTCTTACAAGCCAAGTGAAGTATAGCAAGGGCAGATGATTTCAAATAACATCATTCCTGTCTTCTTTCAAACTATGTGATTTTTAGTCAGTGTTTCCCCTTCCTTTGTTTCTCTGATTTTCCTTATGGCTCTTGTTAACACTGAAATCTCAGTCTAAACTGTTGATCTGCTGCAGTTATTAATACATAACTACTAACATTTCCGATGTCAACAGCAGGCTGTGAGTGCAGTAAGTAGCCAATTAAAAATAGAGTTGGATATCGAGCAACAAAACCTCAATAGAAGTTGACTCCCCTTCCATGCCAAGCCGCGCAGGGAGATGGGGGCAGATTGCGCTCAGTCCTTAACTGTTCCTCTCTGTCACGCCTTCCTTCTTACACTTTTCTCCTGCTGCAGTGAGTGAGGTTCCCATGACCTGCAGCTCCAACTGGATCTCTCCACAGGCTGCAACTTTACACAGTATCACAGTATTGTAAGGTTGGAAGAGACCTTTGAGATCATCGAGTCCAACCTATGGCCCAACACCTACACCTACTACCTACACCTACTCCTACTTGTCAGTTACACCATGTTACTAAGTGCCTCATCCAAATTCTCTTTGAACACCTCCAGGGATGGTGACTCCACCACCTCCCCGGTCAGAGCATTCCAGTGAACAATTACCCTCTCAGGGAAGAACTTCTCCCTAATGTCAAGCCTAAACCTCCCCTGGTGAAGCTTGAGACCGTGTCCTCTCGTTCTGTCACCGGTCACCTGAGAGAAGAGCCCCACTCCTGCCTCACTACAGCCTCCCTTCAGGCAGTTGTAGGGGGCAATAAGGTCTCCCCTTTCTTGAGAAAGGCACTGGCGTGGGGTTCTCTGCACTGCAGAGCTGACCATGCAACCATCCTGCTACCTACACCTTCCTGCTTAAACCAAATACAAGTAGAAATAAGAACCTGGATATATTCCTTGTCACTGGATCCCATAGACTCAAAGTTAACGTCATGTAGTCTTTCCGGCTGTTTAATCAAGAATTTACCTGGAAGCTAGCTATGTTCTTGACTCTATTAGTGCTATTGAAGGACTCCAGGTTCGTGGTAGCTGAATATCGTATATTAATTTCTAGTTTAACAGTATTTTGCAATCATTTCACATGTATTTGTGCCAGCATTATTCTTTGGATGAAATAACTTTATATCCAAGTCTTCAGTTTGTATTTTTGGCATATTTGCAAGCAGGAGCCATGTCCTTACTTGACATAGCATTCACTAAGCTAAACAATCTCCGAGTCATCCTGCAAATTTTTGTTTACATCTGTTTCAACTCCAGTTCATCTCTCACAACCGTGACTGAGCAGAACTTTGCATGGTATCACTGAGTGTGGCTCCCTGATGCCAAAGCCTCAGTGTTTCCTGGCAGTAATGGAAAAAACTTTCTCTGAAGCATTTTAATCACTTTGGATTGTAGTTGATGGCCTTTGTGTGATCAAGTAATAAATATGTATCTTTACTTTCTCTATCAATTCATAATAAGGAGAACCTTTGTCCACTTCACCTCTCCTGCTGTTCGGATATTAGCATGCTCCTGTTTACTATGCCAAAATCTTTTACAAAAGCCTTGTTATTTTGGTATTAATATATGGTACTAAGGGTATAGTACTTTGTACCAGGTCTGATATTCTGTGCTGTTGTGAATACCTGTGAACAGGAGAAGTTTGATCATCCAAAAGAGGAGAAATTGTTACCGTAGGAAAAATTTGTGATTAGGGATTAAAAAGAAAAATTAATACAACTATACATCCCTGAGAGACCAAGCTATCTGTTAAACCATGATTTCTGGGTAGGAAGGAAGATGCAGAAATTCAGACATTTGAGTCGGGTAGGTGTTGGATGAGTGCAATATTGGTCAGTATATTGTAAAGAAGTATTTTTATCTGTTTAAATGTCTTAGTACTGCTAATAAAAACAAAGCATCACATACTCCTTCCCTCACATACTGACTCGTTCTTATCTCAGTGACCTTTGTGGGCTCCAGTAAAACTGACCTGTTCATTTCTCCTGCCTGAAAAGAAGGGAAACTTAATAAAGAAGAAAGAGAGGGTTGCTTCCCCCTGCAGATCTCGGAAACATTCTGGTGTGTTGTTGTTGTCATAAATGTGGCTGTAAACTACCAACACAATAACCACAGACTGACAATCACACATACTGCTCTAATCTCCCTTTATCCTCCAAATTTATTCCCCCTTCTTTATTTTTGTCTCCATGGCAACAGCTATTAATGAAGTTGCCGCAGGTGCTTTTTGTGCCAGAACTTCGTAAGTCCATTATTTGTCCATATCCATGCACCTGTAGCTTAAGTTATTCCTGCTTGATGATGACAATAATTTATGTAACCTCTGCCTGGAAATGGCTCAAGCCTTTTGTGTTTTCAGCTTTGGTGGTTGATAAGTATGTGATTTGCTTTGCATGCAGAAAAGAAGCTTAGAGGTGAATGGTTTTAGTGCTCTTCAATTCTGAATGCTTCATCTTCTTTGAGTATCCATTTTGTCTAACACAGTAGAATGGGTTCTGACAGTCGGGTTTTAATGCACATCATACAGCTCCCACAGAGGCTGTTTTGCAATATTTTGGTTTGTTTTGCTTCCTCCCCACATATTTGGTGTCCAGGTGATGGATGATTTCTTAGATCGCAAGGGCCACATTGTGGGTGAAAATTGTTTGGGTTTTTTTTTCCTCAAGAAATTTTATTCCGTCTAAAGGAATAATTCAAGCTCTGAAGAGCTTGAAGTTGCAGAGACACATTAATTCAAGTTTCTTTGGGAGTCTGTCTGACACGTATACTAACTAAAAAGACCTTGTTAACATAAATAGTGATTATCCCACTACGAAAATATTCATCTGGGTATTTGAGTTGTGCTAGTGTTAGCACAGAGACCTGTCTGTCTTCTGTTAATTCCCAGCTAGATATCATAGGGAACCTTATCTTCTGCAGAATAAGGTGAAGAGTCAGCCTCCTCTTGGTGTAGAATAGACACCACTGGAGTATGAATAAAAGCAAACCATTCACACCTGATAAAGCCTTTAACTTTGTCTTTAATATTGGGGTGGCACTGCTATATCTGATCTAACCATGAACTTGATATGCTAAAGCAAGGGTGCATCAGGATGTCCAACCACAAGTAACTCATTTGCCACGCATTTTTCTATGCTACTCATGTTGAGAGTAGGAATTGTGTGAGCTCGTGATGAGTTCTGCTCACTGATGTAGCTAGACACTAGCTGAGCAAAATAATCAGACTCAGTCTTTATAGTCAAATGAATACAAAAGTCAGTACAAAAGAAGCAGCAGAGAGCAGAACTACTTCAGAGAGTGTCCAATCAGAAACATTCTGAATTTGCTTGGAGATGAGAAAATGCCTTTTCTAAGCACGTCTTCTGGTTCTCAGAAAAAGCACAGTCATCCCCAGTGGTTCATTTTCTAGCTCTAAGTGATGAAAGAAGGGAGCAGACTGGGTTTGTGAATGTTTTAGGTTCTCCTTTTTACTATTTTATTTTATTATTTTACTATAATGGTCTGTCTTTCAGCTCTGTCAGGAGGATGAAGTACAGGCTTTCTTAGAAGGTGCCTTAGCCCAGGTATCAAGAGAGCTGAAATAAATATTCACGACACGGCAACCGCTTTCAGTAACTCTAAGAGGTCCCCATGACCAATAGAGGCACCACTGAAGAGCAGCGAGGTTCAGCAGTGTAGGAAGAGGGAGAAGGGTGATAAGCTGCCGTGTTGGTGCTGTGCACGATTCTCCGGGGGATCTTTTCAGTACAACTCTTTTACTCTCAAAATATTTTCAAAGAGCTGCCAAAAAAACCCTAAAACAAAAGACAGTTGCATTTTATCTTTTGTTCGCTGAAACCGAGGTATTGTTCTGTCAATGTGAACAAGCAACGGTACCGAAAATTTGTTTGAATACCTTTTCGTTGTTATTAACTTGCTGTGTAACTTGACTCATCTTCCAGAACTAAGCAGAACAGACTGGATTTGTATGCATTTGGTATTTAAACTTTTCATTATGTCTCCATTTTGTGTGCTTCTAATCACTCAGGGCACAGATCTCAGTATTAAAATATCTGGGTTTTAGTTGCAAGAGATTTATAGGAGATGTGAAAAAAATATCTCTGCCTACTGTACACACAAAATTGCTGGTATATGGCACTAAAAATCAAAGAAGTGGGTAATTTTAGAATTGGATTGACAGCTGTTTTCTTTCATCTTTCAGTGCGGTTAAATTACTAATAATGCAGTCCGTTGACGGCAGTAGGGATATACTACAGGAACACTGCACGTTAGATAAAGAAGATGTTTCGTTAAAATCAGAGAACAACTAAGGAAAGAAGGCTTGTTGTGAGTTTCTGGTACTGCCCTAACACGTATTGTTTGGCAAGTATTTGTTTTGATTTGAGTCCAAGCATCTGTTCTTGGAAAAGACCAGAGTCCTCTTATCAGTTCCAGCTGTTAGGAGCAATATTAGTGAGAAGCCAGCATAAAAGGCTTGTGATGGATGATAACACAAGCCCTGTTCACAGGAAATTAGGTTTTCTAGGTGCTGAAGAGAAACATTACAAAACTCAAACACCGGTAAATAACTGCTTTTCTCCATCCTTTACCCTGGAGGAGGCAGCGCTAATGTTCCTAGAAACCACAAGGAATGTTGTTTTAATAATTGAAACTGTGCGCTTGCTCCTGCATACGGATTTTTGTTTCATTAGACTTAACGGCCATTCTGATGCCGTACTGGGTGTTCTTCATAGAGACACTAAAACTCATATGGAAGAAAATAGTACACAGACTGCTAAAATGTATCTACCAAAATACATCTTTTTGTCTTTATTTGGGTCATTAGTAATTTTTTTTTTCCTGGAGCTGCTCAGGGAGACACCCTAAGTGAGAAAGAAAAAAAGACTTTGGTTTCAAAGGCAGCGTTAGTAACAGGTTCTTCAGCTTTATTAAGATTAAGTTCAGGTATTAAAGTATGTGATGTAGGCTCACTCGCAGCACTGTATCAGCCTCTTCAGAACCAGGGTTTCTGGTATGGTTTGTTGTTTGTTTTTATCAATGCCTGTACTAATGTATCACTGACTCAAGCAGATGCACAGTCCCTGCCTCAAAGGTGTCACAACCCAAAAGTCACATTTGACCCAACTGAAGATCCTTGGTAGGCTCTACTTAGAGAGATTTGTAATTTATTAGAGGTTTTTCATGGATTTGTCATGGAAACAGAAACAAAGCAGGTGAGTTTGTCAGGTGGTCATTCAGTCTCTTATCTGCCTTGAGCCGTTTCTGATAAAATTTTTGAAACAACTAAAGTGATGATGAGCCTGTAACGTGCCTGGGAAATTAGAATGATTTAAAAATAAAATTTGCTATAAAATTTTTCTGAAACTTAACCTTATTACTTACTGGCTGTTACCCAAAAACCATTAGAAGATTCTTTTCCTTTTTGTGACAACCTTGCAAAGAGCGAAAGGAGGGATCTTGTTTCCCTTCGGTGTTATCTTCCTTAGACCAAAAAACCCTGCTTTTTCAGTTGTTAGAGTTCTTTTCATTCTTGACACTCATCTGTGAACTCACTCCTGCAGTTTGGTGGCCTTGCAAAGCGGTTCCCTGACACTGACATGAACCTATATGTGAAGCTTTAATTTTGCCAAGTCACTCTTTCTGTAAGGACCTCTTCACACTTGTCTTGCCTTAACTCATTTGTATCAATGAAGGTTTAAAACTGTTTTTTCTTATTTGTCCAAATCTCTTGGAATTCTAATCCTGTCTCCGGTGTGCTTCCAGGTCTTCTCAAATAATTGCCAGAGCAGTTATTTTCTTTTTGTTATGTATTCATTTATTTCATGTAACTTACTGCTCTTGGGATGTGATCATCTGGAGTCGAGATTAGTTTTGGGCAAAAAAGCCTTCTAATCATAGCAAGATCAGCGTTTTGATATCATCAATAAACTCAACTCAAAATATTTGCCATATTAATGACTTCAGGTGAATATTTGGCTTTTTTTGCAGTTTTGCTTCACCAAAATTTTTCAACTGAAGTACTGAAATAAAAAATGCAACTTGTTTCTCTTATAAGCGATATTAAATAACTTGCAAAAAAGTCATTCTGATGAGCATATTTTAACAGCTAAGGTAAAATTTCTACTGTGAATTTTTTTTAAATGCATTTTGGAATGTGCTTTTTATTCCCTAGCTCAAAAGTGCTGTAATGCAGATCCTGTTCTCTATTACTACTGCAACCAAATAGTGATACCCAAGCAACGTTTAATCCATTAAGTCAGTGAAGATACCTCAGTCTTTATAAACGTGTGTGTGTAATAGGATGTGATAGTCAGTCAGACAAAAGGTCGCTTCCATGTGCTCATCCATATACTTTCCATCTTCCTAATTCAATGTTAGGAATGAATTCTAATCCACCTGTTCTTGGTGAGTATATTGCTCAATGGCAAATGATATCGTTTCATCTGCCATCAGTGTTATAAATTTATGATTACCAGAGAATCATTGTTCTGCAATATTATACATTTGAATCAAGTATTCCCTGAGGTACATTTTCATTTCAGAGCGTTAGTGTGATTTTTATCGGAGTGCAGAAAGAAATGTAATGGAAAACACCTAATAGTGACCTGAAAGGCATTTTTTTTTTTTTTGTAGAGGGCTTAAAGAGTATCAGAGTCCCATTTTGATATTTTTAATGAACTAATTCAGGCTTATTTGATATGCTGTTTGTGAAAAGGAGCTGTGTTTTAGGTAGTCACGGGAAATCCTTTAGGAATACACGGGCCTTTCAAATCTAAGCAGTCCAGTGCTTCAAATGTATGCATACAGCATAAAATATATAGGGTTTGGTTTTTTTTTTTATTTCTTGCTCTTGGAAAAAATGGCTAAACCTTTTCTCAATGTGTTTCTTGGTTTTTGCATGTAGGCACTAGTGAGCAAATACAGCTGCAGGTAGTTCTGAATGTCGGACTACAGCTTTCTTAGGAGAGTTGTGATTGGAAACTTCTCTATCATCACAACACAAAGTATATTCCAGTTAGCCAGTAATAAAGGGGGAGGAGTGTAGCCTTCCAGATACCTCAGCCCCCGCATTTGAGATCTGGAAGGAAGTAGCAGCTCTAGTGGCTGATCTGCTATGCTACTTGTATTTTTTTAATCAGAACTGATAGGATTTCTTACAACAGATCCTCTTACCCATTTGGGGCTTTAATACTGAAATACCGTAAAGAATGTTTGAATAAAACCAGAATCTCTAGTGGTGGATTTCAATGTCTTCCTATAGAAATATGGACAGATAAAGAGCAAGGCTCAATTCATCAGGAACAGCTTAGAAATGAAATTACTATCTGGCCTAAGTTTCCAGAATAATTTTCATTCTTAAGATCAAAAGGAAGGTGAGATCTCTTCAACCAATAACTTAATCCTGAAAGGCAATGTGTGTTCTGTCCCCTAGTCCAACAAAAGCTACGTGCTTCAAGGCTTATCCTTCTCATCACCCCAGTAAATTAACAGTCCTTAAAGTCTTACTTTGCTCAGATAATATGATTTCATCATTAAAAATAAATCATGGTTTTATCATTCAGCGTGTTAGCTGCGAGAACGTCATTGTGCTTGCAATTAAACACATTGTAAACTTCTGACTCTAGCAGGGAGTCGCACTACATAATATTTCTACCTTGCATAAGATTTCATTTATAAAATTTGAGGATGGATTTGCTTCTTGAAGAAGAAATTATGATCGCATTCTCTGTATTCTTGACATCACTTTCCCTAAGTTTTTGATGAAAGATCCAGCTAATAATTCAGCATAGCTTTTAGCCTGTAAAGCCACATCATCTGTGACTTTTCATATGTCTTTAGGTGACTGGTTCCCTTTAATCTGCAGCAACATCCCTCAGTTAGATAATTCTAGGGTGCGAAATCATGAGCATCCGCAAATTCAGAACTGAGTGTTTTTCGTTCAAGCCACTTCCATGAAGGCACAAGAGCGTTGCTTCTTTGCTCTCTGTCTTGGATAGGCCCAGTTATGTCCAAGTCTGAATTTTGGGACAGATTTATCCTGAAGAGTTCTAGGAGGGTCCAGCTGTTTTGATTGATTAGAGAAGCAAAAAACCTAGAGACGAGCATTGCCCTATGTTTGTGAAGAATGCCAATGTGCTCTGCATGTAAAGAGAAACTCTAAACTCTATGGTTTCTCTTTCTTTCATATTGTAAGTAACTGCAGAATTCTTTTATTCACCCTCCTGCTGTTGCTGCTGTTGGTTTTGTGCTCCTGGACTTCACTGCTTCTGCGTGAGACCACATCGTGTGGATAAGAGCTGTGTGTGCTGCTTTGCAGCCTTTGATTTACTCTTGCATGGTTCTTCAGTAAGGTCAGAGCATTGCTGAGCCAGTCGTACAAACTTGACGATAATTGAGATTTCAACAAATTCTAACAATATTTCAGAAGGTCATCTTAAGAAACTTGGGCTTCTGCTGTAACAAGTCTCAAATGTGTCACCTAGGAGGCGTAATCCTGATCTCTAGGCTAAACTTGGACAGAATTTTCTCTCTCCCGTTATTGTTTTGAAAGAATTACTGACATTGCTTTGAAATACAATATTGCCAGTTGGAACCACCTCTTAAAGAAGCCCTTTAAAAAGTAAGGAGGAGCCCTTTTAAACAAGCATTTTACAATGAAGGCAATTTAAACCAGGCAATTGTTAGAATTTCATTTATTCAGCTGTAATGAGCCCTTCAGTAGACAGGGCAGAAAGAGACAGTTCCTGCAAATCCAAAAAAATTTGCAGTTTAGGAAATATTAACTAATGACTTTAGGGGAGAAAATAATGTTCCTTTTTTATTGTTACGGATTCACTTAATGGATTTAAAATGTGAAAGGCAGTATAGGAGGGGGTTTGCTAGAAGTGTTGCAGCATCTTGTTTAGTAGCATCATTGTCTGAGGGTATGAGATGAAAATATCGATGTGGTGTGTTAGTCCTCCAAATTTGTGTAAAGGGTGTTTAACCATAATAGTAAATAAAATTTGGACAAAGCAGTGATAAATAATTCTCTAGGTGAACATTCTTAGTAATATTTTGAAGAATATAATAAAAAACACATGTAGCAAAATAATATTCCAACTTCGAAATACCACAGGAACAAATATTTGCCTGGGAAATATGCTTTCCTTTCTCTATTATGTCTTCCCTGCAACAATGATTAAAAGATAAAGTTCTTTTGAACAGGATGGTTTCAAACAATGCTTGACTAAGAACTGAAGAGCAATTAGGAATGGATTTTCTGTATATAAATGTAAACACTTGTTTATGTCGGTGCGTGTATTTTCTGCCTGCTAATGCTACGTATTTATTTTAATTTTATCAGATAGTTATCCTGCCTGACGAAAGGAACTATACCAACCCTGACATTAGCAGGGCCCTAAAGGCTTAATCATTTCCAGCCACAGCTTTGCCGGCAGGAGAGATTATCCAGTGCTTTCTCACAACCATTTGTCACTCTGGGACGATTATTGTTCTCCCAGATCTATTAGCTCAGTCTCAAAAAGAAACCAGATTTGTGTAAACAGTTTCAATATTATTTTACTAACACGTCTAAGGATATGTTGAGGAATGAGATTTGATTTCTGAATTAACTGCCGTAACGGTTGCGTCACTGATTCCTCAAGGAAAGAAAGAATAATCGTAGATGCTAATTTGTAGTATGTTTCACCTTGAAAAATAGCCAGATTTGGTCTCAGAAACTCATTAAGCTATGACATAAAGTACTGTAGTAAATTGGTTATTGATTCTGAAATACTGACCAATAGGTGATTAGGCTGGTTTCGCAATAATCTTCATCCTGTTCCATCCCTAGCTTTTTTTATTAATTTATTTTGCTAACAGGTGTGTGAAGTTATCCAGTACTACTGCTATGGATATGAAGAATTGCAGTGTTTAGTTACAAGGGCTAGAGGGTATGAAGATCTTCTGAAAATCAGATCTTGTAAAATTGTAAAAAAGTAGTAACAAATACCTACAGATTTTTTTTTTAATGAAATGAATTAGCTAGCACTAGTATAGCTATCATTGAGTGTTTATTCCAAACAATTGCCAAATGATTGCTAAAAGATGGTTTATTAGAAATCTTTTTCTCTAAGGCAGTCTGAGCTCTTTTATTAGGAGAAGGCATCTCAAGGGAAATTCTTGCAAATGGCCCATTTCCTGAGCCTCAGTAATTTCCTGAAACTTCAGGGCTTAGACTTCTTTTACAGGTAATTGCAGATGGAACGATACAAGCCTGACTTTGTCACTGTCTAGGGGAGTGCAGCCACGCAAGTGCGTTTGACTGTCCAGAGTGCCAATTCCCCAAGATGTATTTTGCCTAAACCTAAAAGACCTGGAAGAAAAATGAAAGGAAGAGAGTGCTACTCTGCTTTTCTGAGCTGGCTAACGAGCTCGCTTGTGACACAGGTCAGCAAACCAGGCATTCTCTGGGAAGGTTCTGGTCTACTCACAGGATAAGGCTTCCATGCAAACTTTCCTGGTGTAACAGTTTACGTTTAGAGTAGCAGCATCAATTCGAAAATTGCACTTGTGGATAAAAAAATAGTTTGTTTTGTTGAAAAGAACATATTAGACAGTTAAAATAGTTACTCTGTGGTTTGTATTACTCTTATTTTTTTTTCTTATTTCTGAGGACCAGTAGGGAGATTTTATGCCTTAATACAACAATGTACATTTAAGGCACAAAAACTGTCATTAGAAACTCATATCAGAAATAATTTCCCAAACAGTTACTGCTCCTTCTTAAACAAATCTCATTTCTGTCAGTGTCCCCAGCATCCTAGGTCTGTGAGTCACCAGCAACACTGTTCACTGGCTCCTAGCAGACAGTTGAAAACTGTTGAATTATACATTCTTCAGAAAATCCTAGCTGGTGTTTCTCTACTCATTTTAATTTTTTTGTTTGTTTTCAAAAGAAATTCTCAGGAGAGTTCTTTTTTAAAAAAGTAAATAAAGCCAGACAGATAGACAAGCTGTTCTTTTGTAGCCTTTTACCGAAAGATACGGAAACTTCTGGAAAAATGCTTTAGTTGCGAAGTTACTGTCTGAATCAGGAGCATTCTTTAATGACAAGGAATTCTGATTAATTCTGGATTTCTCTTTTAAATTTGTAGTGGATGTGAATAAAATTAGATTAGTTGAATGTGCATGGGCTTTGTAGAAAGAATTAAAACTGGACCATTCCCTTGCTAATACTTCTTCATTATATACTGTGTCACTGAGTTCTATCATTACTCTTTTCATTCCTGTTAGATAAAGTTACTCCTCCGGTGCAGTAGTGCACTGTATTAAAAAATCTGGTGTGTGTGTATATACATATATATATATATAATTTTGTCAATACATGCTCAAGACTAGAAATGAAGGATATTTCTATGCCCTTGATTCTCCACTCTTAATGCTTTCATTCTGCTTCCCAGTCTTTAACAATTGGCATTTGCTGTAGTGTTTCTTTTCCAAAGCTGTCTCTGTACCTTTTTACAAACTACTCACTCAATCCGTAGCACAGTTCTTGCGCTCTTGTTGGCCAGTGTGACCAGCAGGACTAGAGAGGTCATCATCCCCTTATACTCGGCACTGGTCAGGCCATTGAGTGCTGTGTCCAGTTCTGGGCCCCCCAGTTTAGGAAGGATATTGAGATGTTAGAGGGTGTTCAGAGGAGAGCAATGAGGATGGGGAAGGGGCTGGAGCACAAGCCCTGTGAGGAGCGACTGAGGGAGCTGGGGTTGTTCAGCCTGGAGAAGAGGAGGCTCAGGGGAGACCTTATTGCCCTCTACAACTGCCTGAAGGGAGGCTGTAGTGAGGCAGGAGTGGGGCTCTTCTCTCAGGTGACCAGTGACAGAACGAGAGGACACGGTCTCAAGCTTCGCCAGGGGAGGTTTAGGCTTGACATTAGGAAGAAGTTCTTCACTGAGAGGGTAATTGTTCACTGGAATGCTCTGCCTAGGGAGGTGGTGGAGTCACCATCCCTGGAGGTGTTCAAAGAGAATTTGGATGAGGCACTTAGTGACATGGTGTAACTGACAAGTAGGAGTAGGTGTAGGTGTTGGGCCATAGGTTGGACTCAATGATCTCAAAGGTCTCTTCCAACCTTACAATACTGTGATACTGTGATACTGTGAAATGATTGCTTTCTCCTTGGACTTATTTCTAAAAAATGCATCTCATCCATTTCACTTCATTTACTTAGATCAATAATATCAATATGTTATTTTATTGTTTTCTGTATTGGATCACAAAGTGGAAAAGCTTGAGAACCTCTGTATTACTGATTTGGATTGTTACGTATTTGCTTTTTTGCTTCTCTAATTACTGAACTTATAAAAAATAATTGGCATTCATGTATTTGGCATTCTAGTTACAGTAATTCGAGTTTGGTGACTTTCAATCAGTACGGAACGCCAAAGCAGATGGCTTATAATCCTGTATTAATACTCTTGAATGTGGGTTACAACAGAATTAAGGATTTGTTCCATTGAGTTAAAATCACACCACGTTCTATGTAAAACAAGACCTACAATGAACTATTTATTATATTCAGATATTTATTTGTGTTAAATTCCACAATCAAAAAGGGCTAAAAATTGAACAGCTTACTGTTACACATATTTTACTTCCTAGTTCTAAACACTAATCAAGAGTTTTTTTCCACCTAGCTATGAGTAACCTACTTAGAAATAAATTACTTTTTGGGTTGTGCATGAACTGCTAAGGGACATAATAAGAAATGGAGGGCTACTTCTCCTGTTTGGATTTGCTTTAGACCAGAAAAACTCGAGTGCTTTATTCAAACATAAAGTGAGAATTACGTGCCAAGAGCTGTATACATTTTTATTTAGTTCTTTTTAAAAGATTAATACAGATTTACATATCTACTTGTGGATTTTTAGTATGACATAAGTATTTTAATGAGAATTTGTATAACTTGTGTGTATAATCCATATATGAGTATATCTCTGTGTTCACCTAATTTTAAACTGAGCAATAAAATCCATTTTATTTTGTAGATAACATTACAGTGCATAAGGCTCCTGTCTCCTATCTGACAGTAGACAATTATGCTATTTGGTTTTGAGCATGGATGTGTAAGAATCCAGTTCTGTTGTTTCTCTGCTTTGCTGTGCCTGCCTTATTGATGTTGCACAGGGGTTGTTGTCCAGTCTATAATTTGCACTTCATGGAGTTAACTGTGGCTTCTAGTCTGAAGTTGCATGTTGTGAGCACTTTGTAGAAACAATGTTAAATTATTACTTTCTTTTAAATGTGGCTTCTTTGTGTTCTGCTGGGAAACAAGGAGTTTGAAGACATCCTGAGGAACTCCAAAGGAATTCCAGTTTATCCTTGGCAGCAGTTTCCAGCTGTGGCCAAGATGCCTGGGACCTGTGTGTGATGGGCGATTAGTGGAAGAGATTAGCATCAGGAAAATTGCTAATCTATAATAATAAAGAAGTCCAAGGTATTTTATTTAGTTGCATTCAACAGTGGAAGTGGTCTTGAAAAGCAAACTGAAGAAACCCAGACTATCAGAGCCTTCTGTAAAAGAAAATAGCAAGGGGGTCTGCTAAAAAGCAGTACCCAGTAGGACGGTTTATTACGGCAGGAGCGTGGTTTGCCAGGATCCTTGGGAAATCTCTTTGAACCAAACAAATTTGCCCTGGCAAGAGCTCCCAAATCAACAACCCTTGCTCTAATGGGACTTTGTGAATACTGGGGTTTTTCATTAGTGATAGGACCTTCGGGACAGGGTGTTTCTCTACTGGAAGTTTGCTTCTTGTTGCTTCATGTGTGCTGGCTTTACAATACCCAGTGATCTTCCTCTCTACTCTCTGTATCCCACATTTATTTACTCCTTAATTGATGTTTCTTTGCTTACTTCTTTTACACAAGCTGGTATGTAACCACACATGGTTACTTTACTCCAGTGTAGCTGAATATTTGAACACTAAATGGAAAATCCTTTAGTAATAGAGGATGAAATCCACGTAGGGATTTTAAGTATAGCAAATAAGTTGCAACTGATTTATACCAGGATCTCTCAAATTCAGAAGTCAGATTTATTTCTTCTGACTGACATTGAGTAAGTGGGAGAAAAATGAGATACAACAAATTATGACTTGTTTGTAAACAGCTGACTCAAAGCACAAACATGAGGACCATGAAAGCTGCAGTCCCAGCACACGTTCTTCCTTCAACAGGTGAACAATCTTTCAGGCTCAATGTAGGAGTTTTCACCATGTAGCTCGTGATAGAGCACTGCAAAAGTTCTTTGGTTGGAGTTAAAATCGAGTACTTTTTCTTGTTCATTACCTGCCTTTATTCTTTTTAGTAATCATTTTGAATTTTTAAAAAATACTTGGTTATTTATAAACATTAGGTATGAGATCATTGCCTAAGGACCAGAATCAGCTTGACTTTATCACAGTAGGTACTGCGCAAACAGAAATTTATGTCTTTGTCCTCCCACATATAGTAGGACCTAAGCGACCAGCAGATAGATGAGAAGCCACTGATAAAAGCAGCAATAGAAGACTAGCAAAATACAAAGTGATGCATTCTTTAAACGCCTTTATTCATGCCATTCACAGCTCCCCATTTACCTGTGTAACACTTCAATCTGGTTGTAGCTCGGTGCGCAAACAGAGGAGTTTAAAGGAGTGGCTAAAGACGACCATAGGCCAGTTCGTATTTCCTCGTGCATGCAGTGATATGAGAAGAAAGAGTAAAACTCTTGACTAGAAATTCTGTGAACTGGGTGATGAAAAGCTGAGGTTACAAAGGGAACAAAAACATCAACCTTATATTAAGGTAACTGGTCTAAATTAATTATATATAGTTAGATTGTGAGGAGTTTCCACAAGACAAGAAGGTAATATTGCTGTTGGAGGAGGGACATGACAAGGAAAGTTTGAAAGAGGTTTGTCCAGGCTATGGAGAAGCAAGCAATAAGTTTGTGCCAGGGTGATGCATTTATGTAAGGGCAAAAAAAAATGTCTTAGTAGCAGATTTTGAACAGACTGCAGGAAATCCTCACTAAAACTCGGAATTTAATAAATGCACAACAAGATTATAAGATGAAGGTTATAAGGAGAACTGGAAGCTGCAGGCAAAAGAGAAGAAATTGAGCACTAACAACTGAAAAAACCTGCAACCACAGAAAGCTACATGTTTTAATAGTTACAGATCAGGAGGATGCAATCAAACATCCCCACCTGTTGCAGGAGTTTCTTTCTTTCATTTTTCAGCCTGAATTGCCACAGGGAAGTTGTAATCAGCGTTGGTACCGCTGCAGTCAGTGTTCGCATATTGCCTGTGCGTGCCAGTCTTGGTTCAGAGAGAAAAGCATCTTTAAAAAGCTGTTCAAAAAATAAAGGTTTAAACTCTCACCCAGTAAGTGATTTTTCTTTTACATTTCACTGTTATTTTTTCCTTGGGTGTCCTTTACAATGGTAAGCAAAGCATCGGGATGGAAAGTGATCAGTTGAAACTTTTTTTCCTGGTGTTTTTGAGCAAAGGTTTCAAAGCACCTTTTAAAGCCAGGTTTCATATCTGCTTGTTGAAGCCACTAATTATATTAGGATTTTTGGCTGGTGAAACCAAAAGCTCTGATTGTCATCATAATGCTTTGTGAATTAACCAGCCTTTTAAATGTTGGAATTCATGGAAAAGCAAATAGAAATCTCATTTTTGGATTTTATTTTATTTTTTGCATTCCTGTTGGATGTGTTTCAGAAATCTCATTGTTAGGACAGTGTATAATCATCTAACTTTTTTCAGGCTGTTGTTAGTAATGTCGTGGGTTTGCTACACCCAATATCCTTCGACTGAACTAGAATAGATGCCTTGCAAAACGGTAACGAACAAAACCGATAATAAATGAAGTCTCTCCCCTCAGAAAATAACTTGGAACATCTCGACTTCTTTCTTTTGAATAGATTAGCTGGAAAACAATTCTTCTTTCAATATTGCGTAACACTTCACCTTCCCCTCAGCTCTGTAATGTAGAAAATGAAATCATGGTTCAGCCCTGTGCAAACTTTGGCAGCAAGGTAGGCTTCTACTTCGCAAGGTTAGGCATTCTTTCTCAGCCCACCCAAATACAATCATATTTCAGGCACGCAGACAAAACTATTTGCGGAGATGTGTTGTCAACTGCATCAAGACATAGAACAAGGCTTACAAAGGAAAGGGCTGTTCTCAAGCAGAGTGACGCTGTGATGGGAATCAGTGCCAGGGAAGAGGGGGCTCGTCAGGGACCCTCAGGTCGGGGACCTGGATCTGCCATTGAATCACACGCTGAAGTTTTACTAAAAGAAAGAAATTTTGCATTTTCTTTACTTTGTAAATTATTTAAACATTATTTTTGATGGGATGACTTGTGCTTTGTCTTTCATTTTCAAACCTTGTTCGTGTACTCTTTGCCTCCGGTCTTCTCAGTTGACCTCTACTTTGTTGGTAAAATGTGGCTACCAGCTCCTAATCTGTGTCTGCCGCCAGGAGCCTGATTTAGAGTATTTACAAGTGAATTTAAAATGAAGGAAAGCAAACTGACTCTTGAATTAGTGTTTCAAATAGTCCCTAAAATGCTCCCATCCATTTCTTCAGCTCAACACCTTTATGGCTTCTCCTTGTAGCAAGCTTGATGTGGTTCATAGGGCCTTAGTAGTCCATGAAGCTGATAGGTATGTTTTGCAATGAAAACCAGAAATTTAGGGATAATAGAGAAAGAATCATTAAAAATACATATGTACAGGCAAATGAGATTGGCAAGAATATTTTCCTGGCTGGGCAAAAAATGCTGATGATCTGTCGAGTGGCCTATTGACAACTCACACAATTCCTCAGCAGGTGTTTCCAAAGAACTGAGGCTGAGACTTATAAATATTTATGTTGTACATAATATTATTTCATCCCCAGACTCACCACACGGAAGGAACATGGACTTTGTTTTGGTTCTCCTACATAAATCCTGAACGGTGAATATGAAATCTGCACTTCATTTTGTTTCCCTTGCTTCCCCATCTGTGCTGAATTGTTGAGAGCTTAGTGGGGCTTAAGAGCCGAGGAGAAATTCTATCATACATCTGAAATTGAGCATAAATCGTTATGCCACGAAAACTCTTCATGCGTTTTTTTTTTTTAGCTTTCAGAGTCTTTGTCAGTTACTACTGAAATTGTAGATTTAGGAAATGACCAGCTTGGTTTTCACATTTTATGCTAACCCTCTTCCAAAAAGATCCCATTCAACGCTAATACAACAATAGGAATTTTTCTCATTTTTGTGGGAAGGTTTAAAATCCTGTAGGTGAACAAAATTCAAATTCCAGCACTACTGAGGAACTTAACTGTACTGCCCAGGAATTGGATGTTCCAGTAAATTGTAAACACTGAAAAGTGAGAAGTTGAGTGAGACTTAAACAGTGGATGCTCATCTGTTGTCTTTGCCGATTAAAGGAGAGAGGCTTTGAGAAAGAAAGAATGTAAACAGGAAAATTAAATAAAAACCAACATGGAGTAAAAAAGTAGGAAAAAAGGGTAGTTTTACAGGTGAATATTCTCTTTCACTGGCAGTGAAGGAGGAATTTGTTGGGAGGTTGGTTTCTAGGATTTGAACTCCTGATTTAATAGGATTATCACCTGCCCCCAAAGCTCTTTTAAGTACTCAGATAACAGTGCCAGTTGACATTTATCACCCAAATGCTGTTACAGAAAGACAGCAATGAGGCAGGAGGCAGGGCAGGAGAGTGCTGCTTTGAACAGGCGGCATTTGAGGCAGGCAGGAAATGTGGGCAAGACTTTGGGGGCAAGGGCAGCCTCAGCGCAGTGCACCTCGGGGGAGGTTTAGGCTCGACATTAGGAAGAAGTTCTTCCCTGAGAGGGTGATTGGCCATTGGAATGCGCTGCCCGGGGAGGTGGAGTCACCGTCCCTGGAGGTGTTTAAGGAGAGATTGGATGAGGCTCTTAGTGCCAGGGTGTGGTTGACAAGTCGGAGTAGGTGTAGGTGTTGGGCCATAGGTTGGACTCGATGATCTCACAGGTCTTTTCCAACCTTATGGTACTGTGATACTGTGATGCGAGAGAGACTCGCAAGGCCTGCATGCCCTTGCATTCCTGCTGACTGCAAAGAATTTGCAAAGAAAACAATCACACTTTGAAAGAGAGAACTCAAAACTCCTGTGAAAAGTCTTGATAGTCTTTTCTGAGGTGGTCTCGACTGTCTCTGTAACAGCAGGGCAATGTGTAATATGCACTGTCTTTCTAAAGCAGGGATCATACGTCTGAAAAAAGTAAATACACGAAGAGGTAAAAAACTGTAGGTGTAAAGGTGTATGATTAGAAATAAATAGTAATTTATAAATCAATAATAATTTATAAATAATAATTTATAAATTATAAATATTTTAAAAAATCATCCTTTTTCTTACCTTTTCAAGTTTTTTATGATATCTTGATTTTTTATTTAATGAGGAAGCAATTTTGTGTTTCCTTGTGTATTTTTGGTAAATGCATGAGATCTACATCAGCCTGTCGACCGTGTGTTACTGGAGTGATTGGGTCACACATAGAAATGATCTGGTTTTGGTCAAATAAGATTTTTAAAAGTAGCAATTCTGAAAACAATTATACTGACCATGTACTCTCCATATTAAACTCTTATTAATTCAATTGTATAGTTACGGTTTGCTAGTTTAATTATCTGATTTCAAAGCTTTAAGCTGTCAGTGGCTTTACCAGTTGCGACTACAGATATAAATCACGCTAAATAGAAGTTCCTCCTGAAGATGTCTAGTATGCTTAATGTCTGTGCGGCACAGATATCAGCACAGCCTTACCTAGATATAAGAATACGTAAGCCGTGCTCCACTTAGAGCGTTTTGTGAAGCATGAGTACCTCTTGGGACAATTGCCAACAATTCCAGGTGGTGTTGTGCAGAAATGAGTTCTAGGACGCTCCCACAGTGAATTCTGGGGAAAAATTGTGTCTCACAGTGTAGTTTTGATTGCAGAGGAACAAATTATAAAACCCAAGAGGAAACAGCACCAGTTAAGTAACCTCAATTTGAAGAACTTTCACACTTAGCCCAGCAGAGTTTGGTAGGGATAGCAGCTATGGAATCTCCATCAATTATTTAAACCAAACAGAGCTGCTTCTGAGTATCTCTGCAGGCTGAGAGTTACTGTTGTGCTGTTCTGGAAGTCTGAAGAAAGCAACATCAGTCCATCGTTATCAGTCTGTTGGTGCTTCGTGGCTCTTCATCTTCTCACAAAGAGCCATTTTGAAGACTGGTAATACAATAAGAATCTCTTACTATATAATAAATAAATTTCAATCTAGATTAATTAGCTCCTTAGTGGCCACAACTTCTTCTTCAGCCTGTTGCAAACTGGGAATGTAGGAATTATTACAATATTTCACCTTAATTTTACTTGTTTCAGTGTGTATTAAACACTTACTCAGCATAGGCCCATCGTACAACGTGTTTTCTCTGTGTCAGACAGTCCTTTACTCATGAAAAATCACATTGAAAACTATTGCAAATCAGGAGGTCATGACAGTGGAGTGCAATTGCTGCAGAGTAAGCTGACTGCAGCCACTGGGAGCAAAAATCTTCCATGCTGCTTCCTCTTACTGTGAGAAGATAGAGCGGTTCTTTGACCTGTGCTCTGATCTTGGTGTCAGCATTTTAAATTAGCTGCCAGAAGTGATTACAAAAATGATACCGTCCTCCTAAGTTACCTCTCTGATATTAATTTTTCCGATATATTTAATTTCATATTTGGCCTTGATCACCGCACTGCAAAGACCCATAGGTTTTGCATTGAAGTCTGAGATTCTGTATGAGCATAAATGTAGCAACATTATTTGCTTACTCAAGGCTTTGAGCTCCAAACCCTTTGAAAATAACTCATCGCTGGATGTTTTGCAAAGCACTACACACATCTTCAGTAATTACATAGGTTGTGGATCTATGTAATTATGGAAGCAATACGTGGACAGTTAACCTTTGCAAAACTTAGCTGAAATTAATAAGCTAGAAGTGGGTATTTCTAGACCATGTCTATGCTAAATAATTCCTAATAAAGAAAACAGTCTTTAAGATAAACAGATTTCACTTGTGTTCAGATATCTACAGTATAGGCATAGCGTGGTGCTGCAGACGCTGCCAGCTGAGATCACAAGGTATCTGTTTAAAGGCTCAGGTTCTGTACTTAAACTATAAATATGGAATTTAAGATACCCATCATAGATTGTCTCATTTTATACATTTGTCTGCACAGTGTTTCTTAGTTGAGCTGATGGTTAGATGCTACAGAGAATAATTTTATTCATTCTTGTTATTTTAATTAAAAGGCTTTAACATTACCAGAGATGGTCGTTTAGGTCCATCTGACCTTGTGCTGAAACTTGTTTCATCCATTCACCAGAGCTGCTGTTCTTGCAGAGGCAAGTTCTGCCTGGTAATAGCTGGTTGGTTTTTAAAGGCTGTGGTTGACTCTTTCCTGTTTTCCCCCCATTTCCTTAATTTAATTTCCATCAATGCTTTATTCATATGCGCACCAAGAAATATTTTTCCTTTTATTTACAAAGTTTAAGAGTATTAAAGTGTTCTCTCTTTCTCCTGTTCCCCAATACAAGTATTTGTATATTCTCTAGATTGCTTACAAGCTCCACTTACTGTTAGAGGTGGGAGGTTCCCACTCTGATTTGGTGACAGACAGGAGTCTACGCCACGTCACTGACACCAGGATTCAGCACAAGTGCGGTAGCACGGATAACCCAGGATTATCCTGGTGACTCTTCCGCTAGTGCAGGAACTGTCAGTCGTGTCTTTCATTTCTTTCCCCGTGTGTTGCGTTCTTGGCGTTGTATCAAAACCCATCCCAGAGCAGCATTTGTGTTTGAGCACGTGCAGTGGAGATAAGAAGTGCAGGAGTTGCACAGTGTCCAAACTGAGCTCTGCCTTTCTCGGGGTCGTAAATCAATCACGCAGCTCTTTTACAGCTATTAAGGCTGTCATTTGCGGCGAATAACGATCCAGGAGATGCTTGCTCATATCACCCATTTTGTATAAAATGGTTAGTTAGAATTATCAGACAATGACACCTCCCTTCACAGTAAATAATGTTCACTTGCTTTATGGCACGTGAACATTACCTATTCAGCCGTGTCAGTATTTAAAGATGAAAATATAGATAATACTTATTTTATGTGGATGTAGAATGTCAAATACTAAAGAAGAGGGAGACTGGCTACACATCGTGGTTGATGTTTTAATATTCAGAAAAGGCAAAAGTACCAGGTTGGTTATTGCTGAATTAATTACATGGGAAAACTCAGCCGTGGAACTAGAAGCCTGCCAGAAAGGACAACAAAAGAGATCCTTGAGATTTTTATTTGGTTTTGGTTTTGTTTTCCACATTCAACTTAAAAATCAAATAGACTTAAAGTCTTTAAAATATTTTAGCATTAAAATTTTACAAACACTCTTACTTTGTGTTGTTTCAAATACTTAATCTCATACTTCTCTAAGATATTTCAAAGCAGATTATAAGAACTTAAGTGGGTCATTGAACTTTTTAAGAGATGCGCACATACAAGAAAAATCCCCTTTATTGGAAAGATGCAAAGTCAAAACTATTTTGTTGTCCTCTTCAAAAACTCTGGTTGCCCTTTGTAGTTCAGGATGGCTGCCATCTGTTTGGCCTTTTCCCATCAGGAATACTGCTATAATGATGAAGTCTGCAGCATGTACAGAAATTGTTCTCAAGCCTATGTTAACAGTCCTGATAATATATTTTTTAGGTTTCCTCTACGCTCAGAACAGTACCAAACGCAGCATTAAAGAGCGACTTATGAAGCTCTTGCCCTGCTCGGCTGCCAAAACGACATCTGCTGTTACTCAAAGCAAGTTTTATTTTTCATTTGATTTTTTTTAGGTTTGCATGCATCACAAGTTATACTTTCATTAACTGCTCATTTGAGATAGAAGATATCTACTGAAGTAACCGCGTGCTCTATTGAGGTTTAAAAGAAAGCAATGAACAGATTTGTGGGCTGGTAACTGATTTGTCTATGCAGAGCAGGAGAGCTAGATCCAGGGGTCAGGGGCTGCTGCCCAGGAGCTGCTGGGTTGGCAGTTATGCTCTGCAAGTGAGCTGAGAAGTGATTCACTAGTTAAATTAAATATCTTTTTGTGGTATCTTTTTGCGCACGTGTCTGTGCTTGCTATCCAACACACAGAGTAGTAACAGCAGTACTGGTCTGGGAGGAAGGGCTTGGCTCTGCAGGTTGGATTATGTGACATCAAAATATCTAGGGAACGAGACCTAAAGTATGCATCTGAAAGAAAAATACAAATGAGATTGAAAAATAATGGAGAGATAAAGGAACAGCATACTTGACATTGCCTTTTAGTGTCTTGAAATGCTGCGAGGAAAGAAAATTTCACCAGGGTAGCTAAAAGATAAAAATAGGGGGAGGGACAGATAGATATGTTCATATGTATATAGATAAATTATAGTAATAACACTAATGTGTTCCTATATAAATTGGCTACTGTAACTGATTTAAAAATACCGCAGTGGACCCAATTCAGTCTAAGTTAATTTGGCATAATTCTAGGCACTAATTTGAGGACCTAAAAGTACAAGGTGTGAGTGGTCCTTGAGCTTCCTGCCCATTCTTCTGGTAAAGTGTATCAATCACTCCAAGGTAAAAAAAAATGCCTCCAAGAGCAGTTCTTTCTGTTGAGTGATTATGGGACAAAGAGAGGCGTCTGATGACTTCAGCTGTAGGGAGCTAAGCTTTCTTTTTGTTACCCCACTTCACTGGTTTTAATACACTCCTCTATAAAGACAACCGTGGTACTGGCTTTCCCTTCCGACTATTTGAGATCTTGAAGATGAAAAGCTCTAAGCGTGTGGATGCAGACTGACATTTTCATGCTGGCTTCAGCTGATGTGTTTTACTTGAAAATAGCCTAAAAAAGGTCGATTACTGTTGTGACACCTGCAAGTAATTCATTATGTAGGAGTTGCTTTCAGCTGTGTGGCCTGAGTAATATTGCTTTAGACTGTAAAAGGAATTAGAGAATCACAGAATCAATGAGTGGTTTGGGTTGAAAGGGACCTTTAAAGATCATCTAGTCCAAATCCCCTGCCTTAGGCCAGGACATCTTTTGCTAGACCAGGGTTACTCAAAGCCCCATCCAACCTGACCCTGCACACTTCTAACGATGCTGCGTAGAATAGAAAAAGCAAATAGTACAGAAGGAATAGCAGGTTTTATCTGTTTGTTTGAAGTTGGCTGGAGAGCAACACATCCCTATTCATTGCCTTTTATCTGCAGAGGTAGCAAAAATATTTAGTCAGTCTTAACCTTGACCATGCAAAACTTCTATAATTTTACTGTAAGTGGTTTAATAGTCCAGAAGAGAAGTTAAAGTAAAACTTGCATTAAATAATTCATAATTGAGAACAAAGTAGTAAAAAAAGGATGCATTCAACATTTTTCTCTGTACTTTTGTCAATAAAGAAATGCTATATTAAGAATGTTATATGAAATTAAAATATTATATTAAATAAGAATACCATTGTAGACAGATTGTTACTATCTCATTTTGACATAATGTGCTCTTTGATTTCTGCTGGCGTGAAAGAGGCAACATTATATCGTACGTGGAACATTGCCAGCACTACTTATAATAACAAACACATAGTGTGAATTCCTTAGAAATTTTAAGATGAGTATTATTAAAACAAGTAGTTTGTTGAAATATCCATAGCCTGAATTTGCACTTCTGTGCTTAACTTCTATCAACATCTATAGGAAAAGATTACTTGAATAAATAAAATCTTATTTCAATACTACCATTCAACAAAGTATGTCAAAGAATGCTCTTTCCTGTTTTGCGCTTTAGCCTACTAAACCTAAACTTCAATCCAGTCTTATCAGCTAAATTCTTTAGTAGGTAGGACTAGAATCAAGAATGATTTTGGAAAATAAAAGTGTTTATGCCTGCAGTTATTAAATAGGTAGGAGCGCTATAATTTGGGGACTGTATAGACAAATGTGTGGACACAATTTTTACAGCTAGGAACTGAGCCCTAACTCTGACGATGCTTCTCCAAATGCCGTTATTTGAAGAGTTCACCTGCTTTTTGTATGGCTTTTACCATTTTGTTTGTTAATGAACAATGAAAAGTTCAAAGCATAACTCCTGTGGCAAATGCATTAAAAACTGTCTTTACAGCAACTCATTAATGACATCAAGAAGAATATTTTGTTTATTAATGAGTCAATATGAAATTGTTTCTGTTTCTCAGTTGACGGGTGTTAGCCTTTTGGAGGGGGGGAAGAACCTTTAACTTTCTTAGGCTGAAGAAACTAAAGAACTGAAAGAATTATTTTTTCCTTAATGTCATAGAAATCATGAATATTTAAAAATAGATATATTTTCACACATTTTTAAAACTATAGATTTTTTTTTCCACCCTGGATAGCGATAACCGTAACTGTGAAGAAAAAAATGAAAAACCTGCAATGACTTATGAGTGCAATAGTATTTTAATCAGCATAGTTGGCACTTTATAAGGAGGGTTATGGTAAGCTTATTTTTGGATTATATATAAGAGATTACCCAAACAGAGTGTTATATGACTGTTACAATGAAACTTTTTCCTAACAGAAAGACATCACCACACTGCACTCTTCTGTATTTTTACTGAATCATTAAAACACAATAAAAATGTTTATTACTAAAGACATACCAAGCATCGTGCTCAGCATCACATTGTTTGGCCTTTATCTCTAGCCTCACATTTGTTATGTGTATTTATTTAGCTTCTAGAACAGCTTGCAGATGCCTCTCTAGGTAGCCAGATGTTTCACAAATGATGCTTAGAGAGCTCATTTCTGTCTAAACAATAGCCCATTTAAATCCCATATAACTCCTGGCATATAAAACAGGAGTGACTTTTCAGCAACGTTTATTCTCAGGTTGACTCCTTTGTCAATTTAATACAAGCACCTAGTGCTGACTTGCAGCTGACAAAAACCCATTCAGCTGCGTATCTGCAGCACGGCGCTGTTACAGGGACTCTAGCAACCACGTAAAGAATATAAAAGGGAAATCTCTTGAGATGTGATGGAAAGGCTTTAAAAACCTTGCAAAATAAACCCTGGACGTTCTTATGAAGAATTAAAATGGGACTTTGCTACACCTTGCTTAGGAAGACAGCTTTTAAATCTGGACCGGCATTATTCCAGTTTCTTCTCTAAGGGCAGGATTTTCAAAACCACCTCTTTGCACCTCAGCGCGTACGTTTATTAAGAAAAGAATCGAAATATTCTTAGAGTCCCGTGTGTTCAGATAGTGTCCTTTTAAAACTATTATCAAACATCGTAAGGTCAATGTAAAGTTATGTCTGTTGGTTTTTTGTCAAAAGCATTTAGATTGGGAGTTTTCACAAAGATGGGAGAGGGCTATGAGCCATCTGAGATGACACATAAATAAAAATGACAACAGAAAGGTGTTCTAGCACATCCACAAGCCAACACACGATGGACCTTCTAAGATAAGACTGTGGGCAACGCTGAGATCATCTTCCTGAGATGTGTGCCAACAGCAGCACCTCCTTGATAGGAGAAAGGACAAGGCCCTCTGATTTTCTGAAGATTTATCCCAATAGTTTAAATATTTTGATTGTGTCTATTTCAAGATTGCTCATTTTTTGTTTACCTGAGCTGTACCTTCTGATGCCAGATTCCTTCAAAACAGCTGAACATTATTACTACTGCATTGTAGCAGAACAAAAATATGTGAAGATGTAAGCATAATACACTTTTAATGGAGTATTTTAATAATGTGTTTTTATGAAAATTGAGCTGAATAAAACTGTATTTTAAGAATACAGAGTCCCACGCACTGAAGAAATAAAACCTCTATCTTCAGCATTGTAGAATAGATGATTTTTTATGTGTTTTTTTTCCTCTCAAGTTAAATTTCTATAGTTAGTACAAATCTTAAACCAGAATAAGGCAGTGATTTGATTAAATTAGTCTGGAGTGCTACATAAGCTATGTTTAATGCTGGAAGTACTTAAAAACAGATGCACGCAGTCATATTTGGCACGTGGCTGTCACTCCGCATAAAAATGTGTACTGGAAGGTTTTTTTAGCTATTTTATTGAACTTTCACATATAAAACTCTACCTGGACAAAGTACATTGCTATCTCGCAGTCCTTTAGGGCTGCACTGGAGTGTAAACCTTGAATATATTCACTTATTCACCTAATGGTGAGGTCACTGAAATACTCATGCTCCCCACTTAGGCTGCTCACTGTCAATAATCTTGTTGCCCTGAAGTGTTTGTTATATTCAAAGTAAGGTGTCCCGTTGGATACGCAACATCAATCTCACGCTTTCCAAAGCGCAGCTTCAAGGTAAAAAGAGAACACTGAGAACCGCAGTCTGCTGCAGTGAATTCACGTCCATTAACCGAAGGGAAATTTCCAGTATTCTGGACTCACTGAAGTTTTATAAAATTGTTTTCTTTTTTCAGAGAGTCGTAGAAACAGAAAAGTCATTCTAAATGTGTCATGCATGCCCTTGCAGAATGTTGGCTTTCCAGTTTGTTGCTATTTGTACTGATGTGATAATATCCAGACTGCTGGATCATCACTGCTGTCCCATGTTCTGTGCAGCCACTGAAGCAGACAGATAACCCTTCCTTGTGAGTTTATAACGAACACGCCGTTTGTTTATAAAGCTGCTAATGTGGTTCTTTTAATGTCATTTGGCTTTCTTTTTGCCTGCAAGGGCTGGATATTTGTACAGCCTGTATTTCTTGTTTCTTTCTCTCTTGTATTCCGCAGACACTGTAGAAGATGAAATGGAAATGGCCACAGTACGACATAGACCTGAAGCTCTTGAACTGCTGGAAGCACAGAGTAAATTCACAAAGAAGGAGCTTCAGATCTTATATAGAGGTTTCAAGAACGTAAGCACTTCCGTTTTGAATTTACCATACGCGTACAGGATAGGCCACTGCAGTCTCAGCAGTGAAAGAGTGATGGGCAATGAAGCTCGTGGGATTCAGTAGCTAAGTACTGCGTGTTTGGTCAGGTGAGGAAACATGCACTCTGCAAAAACCGGGCTCTTTAATCACCAACAAATGCAGACAAATTACAAAGAGGATAATTATAACATAGTATAGTAGGACGTTGTTCAAAGATTGATTGAGAATTGCAGTGGAATTGTTTGCCTAAAGGTGAATTAATGGGAAAGAATGTAAGTCCTGGAGAATTTGGTGAGTGAGAAGAAAGATTTTGATTTCTGTGTTTGCAATAGCTGTCACAAGAACTAACTGGCATAAATTGCACTACAGGAATTTTTCTTTAGATGGGCAGGAGTAAATGACGTCTTCACTCCTGCCTTGTTCCCAAAGGATATGCACTTTTCAGATGCCTTTACTTGCACTGATTATCTGTGATTTTTTGGGGGCTGATGTACATGCTCTATTGACAGGTCCAATATTTTTAGTTGGCGGGGGTCCCCATTGAGGATCCCAGTGCACGAGCACAGTCTGCCTCATTTTCCAGTGCATATTGGTGTCCTGTGGTGCCAGACTGGGTGCTGACATGTAAGGCAGCCATGGTTAGTACGGTGGAGAAATAAGACACAAGAAGATTTTACTAAGTATTATTAAATTCTGACACTATACGAAAAGTAACGGCTGCCTCTGATTTTATCAATATTCTAAAAAAGGCTGCTTTCTTAAAAAAAAGACTTTTTCTCTGTGTCTTTCTCTGCTGTTTTTCTCACTTCTATAAGATGTTATATGCCATTAGCCTAGGATAGAAAATACTTGATATTAAAAAAGCTTTAATAACAGCAATTGCTTACAAATCATGAAAGCGTGGTGTTTATCTGTGTACTCAGTTGTAAGTACGGCAACTGTGCAGGTTCTAAGTCTCCTGCTGAGCTGGAGGTAAAGATAAATCTAATTATATTTATCATCTTTTGATTTAGTTCTTTTACCCTTGTAAAAGGGCCACCTCCTTGCCCTTGGCATTTACCACCCAAGTGAAATTGTGTGACAAAGTATAATAATGCTAAAAGCACAGTGAAGCTCAACTATGGAATCAGAGAGAATATTTTCAATAGCTTAGACAAGAAGAAGTGTAAATCTTGGAGAACTCTTAAATATCATATATTTTGTAATGAAAGCAAGCCATGCAAATGGTGATTTAAAAGTACATTTTTATCAAAAGCCTACAATGTAAGTAAAATACAGAGTCTTTTATTGTGTCCTGTCTATATATCATCCTCAGTTCCATAAGGTATATTATGTTGGCACGTTAGTGATTAACAATGATTGCTCTTAAAAGCTTTTCATTTCCTCAGGGTACCAGAGAACACTCCCCTGCTAATGACAGTATTCCCCAGGTATTGCAAATCATGAACTAATGTCCTTAATTATCTAAGGCAAAAAAGTACAAAGTATAGTGAATAAAATAAGCCTTCTGCCTGTTTCTGTAAGTATAACTTTTTTTAGAGTCTCAGAAATTAAGGACCTTGATAATTTTCTTCATAAAATGAGTTATGGAAAAAGAGAATGGGTTATCAGAAAGTATTTTAAATGATTCCTGTTTTACCATTTTTTGAAAAGAGGAATATGAGTTCTTCATGTGCTTTTGTGTTCTAAGATGTAAGCTCTACTTACATCAAAGGGATGTTGATAGTAAAACATGGTAATACATCTTTATTCAGGTGTTTCATTTCCTTATCAGTGCATGATAATTCAAGACGTGTGTATTAATTTTTTATATTTTATATTTAGAGCAAATGATCCCGAACTTGAGGTGGGTTTGGTTTTAATATTATTGCAAAATTATCGATTTCTTTCCAAGATGCTGTAAAGCATACCCAGTGCTAGTGATGGTTATAAACGTAAATTAATTTAAGCAGTAGACTTGGTCGGAGCATTAGACTTTAGAAATGAAGGATTCCAAATCTTTCAGTTGAGTTGGGGTTTGGTTTGTTTCTCGTATTTATCAGTTCCTTCTGCAAAATGCTCTACAGCTCTGTGAACACCTTGCCTGTGTGGAACAGTTCATCTTTCCTGTCGTGCATCTGGCTTTTACCAAATACGGTTTGAGCAAGTTTGGTGGGAACTGATGCAGGATGGCAGCAAAGTGCCTCCCGGGGCCCGTGCGTAGGTGCTCTCCCTTGACAGTGCTCAAACACCCATTTCTGCCTGCCACAGACCTCTTCCCTTCTTACCGCCCTTCTTTGGGGTCCAGCTTGACACTTTCCTGCTGTTATCTCCACCCCTGTGCGCGTGTGCTCCGTGCACCGATCTACACTGGGGCAGGCACCCGGAAAGCAGCATTCCAGGTATTTGGAATTAATATGCAGTAGTTAAGCTGGTTCAACTGTATCCGTTAAACTCGTAACCGCTTGCTTGTCTAGGAGTGCGTGTTGGTTGCAGGCAGCATTTTCCCCTCTATAATTCTAAAGATCGTCTGTCTCTTTGCAGAAGGAACAGATACCAACTCTACCCTTCTACAAAGCTTAAAAAATTGGGAGATTACCCATAGTTAAGCTGTAATACTACCAGAATGTAAAGTATCTGTAATTTAGCAAATATTAATAACCTTAATGAACACAAACATTTAAGCTTCAAAAGGAACAAGACTTCTTTCCTACTGTGGTGATAGAGGTTACAAGTTCAATACTGACGTATCTTTCTGAAGAACTCAGGTATCCCTATATCGTAATAACACTTTCCATGTGTCAGAATGTAATGAAGAAGCAAAGTGGAATTTTGTTTGTGTATTTTCAACAGCTTTTCTAGTACGCCTGCATTTTTTTCTCTGTTTATGCAGGCATAAAGGGAGAAATACATCCCATGACAAACAAAATACAGTTGTTGAAACAGAGGAAAAGCACTACTCGGTCCCTCTATCTCAGTATGCTCTTTTCAAGAGCTGGCAGATAAGGGAAAGAATATAAAAATAACAGGAAATTAGAGTGATAATTCCCCTAACATATCTTGCACTGTCCTACTGAAATACTTCCTTTGCTGACTATTTTATCTCCATCTTTGTATTCTACATTCTTTAACCAAAGTTTCTTCCATAAACTATGATAATTTCTTTTTCAGCCTACCATGGTACTTTGATATCTACAGCGTCTGTGGAAAATGAGCTCCATAGTTAATTACGCCTTCTGTGAAAAATAATTCCTTTCTGTGTCAAACCTGCTGCTTTTATTTTAAGAAGTTATCTATGTTCTTTCTGCTATGAGAAAATGGGTAACCATTACTATTACTTTTCCAAGCCATTCACTGTTTAACACAATTCTAACACGTTTCCTTCTTTTCATAAAGCTTTTGCCTATATAATCTCACTCCAGCTTGCAGATTTCCCTGAATCCCTTCTAGTTCTAGGGTGTCTGCTCTGAGATAGGGATGACCAAAACTTCTCACAGCTTACATCCAGTTATTTATTATTTGTGACTTCAAGTTACTTACATCTGGTTCTGACTGATTTCAGATGAGAAAGCAGCAAGTGCCGCTGTATTTCTGTAGTGATTAAGAAGTTTCATTTCTTAGGTGTTTTTTACTTATATAAAAATAACAAGGTAAACCTGTAAAGGTATTTGCATCAATTTGGTTTTCCAGTATAGGTAAATTACACTCTAAATATGGCAAAAAGTAATTCAAGCAGGAGTATAGCATCTCGGATAGTGTTTTTGTTTGTGTGTACACACCTGGAAGCTTCAGAGAGTCTCAGATCACACTCATGCTCTGGGAAGCAACAAGTAGAGGATAACAGCAGGGAAGTTCCAAAGAGTATTGAAATGCGTGTGTTGGCAATGGCTGCTTTGGTTGTGGTCAAGGTTAATGTTTAAAATACAAGAGAAAATACACTAAAGCAAACATGAGGAGGTGGCATAAGCACCTTAAGATGACCTAACAACTATTACAAGGAGGAAGGGAGAGCTCATTGAATCATAGAACCATTGGGTTGGAAAAGACCTCTGAGATCGTGGAGTCCAGCCATGCCTGTCCCCTCACTAAACCCTGTCCCTAAGGAACTCATCCATCCGGCTTTAAACCCCTCCAGGGATGGCGACTCCACCCCCTCCCTGGGCAGCTGTGCCAGTGCCTGACAGCCCTTTCAGGGAAGAAATTCTTCCCCGTGTCCAGTCTGAACCTCCCCTGGCACAACTTGTGGCCATTCCCTCTGTCCCATCGCTGTCACTGGGGAGCAGAGCCCAGCCCCCACCCCGTCACAGCCTCCTTTCAGGCAGGTGCAGACAGGGATGAGGTCTCCCCTCAGCCTCCTCTTCTCCAGGCTGAACACCCCCAGCTCCCTCAGTCTCTCCTGGCAGCACTTGTTCTCCAGCCCCTCCCCAGCCTCGTTCCCTTCTCTGGACGCGCTCCAGCCCCTCAGTGTCCTTCTTGGAGTGAGGGCCCCAAAGTGAGCCCAGCACTCGAGGTGCCCTCCCCAGCGCTGGGCACAGGGGCACAATCCCCTCCCTGCTCCTGCTGCCCACGCCGGGTCTGTAGCTCATGCCTACAGTTGGTAAGTTACCTCTTTTAAAGCTTCTTTCTACCTTTCAGAAACTTCCTTAGCAAAAGTCCTCTGTCCTCTCAAGGCTCAAAGGGTTGTTCCAGCGCTGTGGTTTTACCGTGTTTCTGCACTCGTGTTGATGAGTTGTTGCTCAGCTGCCATCACAGTGGGACCTCTCCATTTTGTATTTGGGTTCCTGTTATCCCGTCTCTTTTAAATTGCAATTGTGATTGCTGCAGTCATTAACCTTTCAAACCAACGGCTCTGTGGTAGGCCTAGGACAAGTGGTACTTCACAATAAATTGTGCAGATTATCAAGCGTGCACTCAATATGTGGCCTTTCTTTCCCTTTTGTCCAGTGATAGGTCTCTCAAAATTTTAAAAATGGCCCTAAGCTACGGCACATTTCCATTTTAAAAATAGCTAGAGAATGGTTTTTCTGCACAAAAGATACTCCTGTGCTAAACTTAAATATTAATGATCTTTTAATTTTGGTTGATTATTCTCATCAAAGATTCTGTGGAACTCTGCGTTGGGAAACTACTTGACTTTCTGAGAAAAGTGAAAGGATTTTTGATGACATTAATCTTATCCAGCCTTGTATCAGAGAAAGTGCGAATTGAAGTCATGCGTGCATAAAAACATCCCTGGATACGACTGTAGCTTTAAATAGGTAGCTCCATACTTATGACATTTATTGGGAAAACAGCATTTCCAAGGTACCTTTCTTCCCTGTTGCTATTAGCAAAGGAGGCGAACAATGACAGGAAGGTAATAACACTGATAATGTTGAAGCTCAAAGATAGGTTCCTCCATCACACTACCCAGCCATGTGAGAACACAAATATTTCTGTATAACTCCAAATATGCTAATTTATTCAAAGATTCTTCCATTTCAATTATGATTCAAAGGAAGAATTGCTATTACTATATGTTACGTTTGTGAGTCTCACAGAAAGTGTAATGAAACCTTATTTTATCGGTCATAAAGCTCATGTATTGATTATCTACAGCATTTGAGTTTTGCTTGATATTAAAAAATGCAACTATTCTCATTGTGCTTTTCTGGAAAATTCCTTACCTTTTCTTCATTGTTCTGTTAGTCTCTTGTGAGGATAAAGTGGTTATTTTATTTAATTACATTTCCAATCTAATGATTAGGAAATAAAAACATAATAAAATCATATTGAAAAACATATAATAAAACATATTGAAATAAAACATATAATAAAACATATTGAAATAAAACATATAATAAAACATATTGAAATAAAACATATAATAAAACATATTGAAATAAAACATATAATAAAACATATTGAAAAACCTATAAAAATAAAAACATACTGTTCATATCACTTGAGTGTATCTAAGGGGCAACTACATACCCAACTGTAAGAATATTCGTAGGACATTCTTGATAAGTTGGACTAAATGACCTTCAGAGGTCTCTTCCAGTGAAGAATTCCATCGATTTGTGACCTGAACTGCCCACATTGCAACTAAATAAGTAATTCAATATACAGATTTAGCTAACGGTTTGAAATTAATTGCTGCTTCTGTATTGTGCGCAGCAGTCTAATCCCACAAAAATCTCAGTACAATTATCACAGTTTCACAGTACTGTAAGGTTGGAAGAGACCTTTGAGATCATTGAGTCCAACCTATGGCCCAACACCTACACCTACTACCTACACCTACTCCTACTTGTCAGTTACACCATGGCACTAAGTGCCTCATCCAAATTCTCTTTGAACACCTCCAGGGATGGTGACTCCACCACCTCCCCAGGCAGAGCATTCCAGTGAACAATTACCCTCTCAGTGAAGAACTTCTTCCTAATGTCCAGCCTAAACCTCCCCTGAGGAAGCTTGAGACCGTGTCCTCTCGTTCTGTCACTGGTGTGAATTTTCACCTTCTTAGTAAAAAGTCTCCATAAATAGAGAAAACCTGCATAAGTACTTACCATGGAAATTCAGATTAATGTTTGATATGGCTTTGTATGTAGATAATGTTGGCGGTGAGATATTAAAAAAGAATTTGGGATCAGTGAGACGCAGAATCTTATGTCGTCATTAACCTTAAATGACAAGGAAGTCAAATCCAAGGTTTTGATGCTGATCTTCAAAACAATTCTCTAGTTCTAGACTGCTCTAAGATAAGTGGTAACAAGTTAAGTGCTCACATTTTGTATTAAAAGCTGTCTAAAATTTTCTGTGCTAGATTCAGTAGAATGATGTCGAAAGTTTAAGTTTAGCGCCAGCTCTCATTCAGTTTATTCAGAGACAGAGCTTCTGACTGCAATTAAGGAAGTCTTCAGGATGGTAAGGAAGCCATTTAGGCTGTGCAGAAGTGTTTTGCCCTTCACACTGGTCCTCCAAATCTTGTTCTTAGGGATGAAATAGCTTAGAGTTCAAATATGCTTTTCACCCTTCTCCAGGAGTCCTAGGACAGCGAGGAAGATTTCGTTTTACCAGGAGTCAGCACAGTTGCTTTGCCCTCAAGATTTGACAACTGTCTGCAAAAGTCTGGGTTAAACAGCGCGTAATCTTAGAAAGAATGGGATCTTTCCAGACTTTCTTTATGACCAAACAGAAGAGAGCCTGGAAGAAAAATATAGGTCGCTTAATAAGGTTCCCACCTAGTTCTCCTGGCTAACATGAAACAAGACTAAATCTGTTTGTCCTATATCCACCTGTGACTCTGAATATCAAAAAAGGGACGGCTTGCACTTACAGGGTAACAGTGCACGAAACATCTACACGAACAGTGTATGAACAGCAGGGCTGTGGACACGAAGAGGATGTATATAGAAAGAAGCACCAACTTGTCTTTTCAAATAGATGCAGTGATGGCACCTGAATGGGTTGTGCCTCACGCGTAAAAACCTGATAAATTTGTAGCATAGAAATGCCAATAAAATTGAAAAAAAAAAAAAACCAAAAAGAATTAATGTATCTCACTAGAAAATGAGACAGTAATAACTCAAACTGGAAATTAATATTTCCCCACATTACAAAACTCCAGTGACTTGCTTAGCCTTAATAAACTGAACAATAGACAAATGCATGAGGAAACTGATGAAGTAAACCTAGAAACTGGATACCACGTTTGCTGTCAACAGGCAGATTTCTGTAAATCATCTTTTTCTATCTAGAGAAACTTTCTGAAGATACATATAATGCACCTAGCTCAAACCTCCATTTTTTAAAATAGTTATTATTTACTAATTGTGCTTTGGATCAATTGTTTTGTCAATTCTAGACGACTGAAGAAAAGCTTTAAAAATAAAACCCTTGACAAGGTAGAATTTTGTTACGTTTCAAAAGCAGTAGCATTCATTTACTAGAGGCTTAGACTTGGGCATATTTCAAACAAGACTATGTGAAAACCTTTTAACAAACTGTGCAACAAGTAATGCTTATTATATATTTCTTTCAGGAGTTAGTCAAGAAGCTTGAAACTTTTCAAATATAAGAATAAAAAAATACGGAGGTACAGTTTGACAGACCTAGCATATAGTCATCAGTTGTGACAAATTTATAGACCTTAATGCGTTCAGCGGAGATACTCGTTTCAATTAGTCTCGCAGTTGCTGGCAGAGATTGAAATCTTCTTTTTGAAAGTTCATAATGAACTCAGTTCCTGCCCTTCTATTCAGCGCACGACTTACTGCTGTTCATGGAGATACTCGACATCGTGTTCTCTAGGGAAAAACTGTCATGTAGCATAGCAAGTATTGTCCCCATGATGGTGACTGCTTATTTCTGAATTATCTCTGAAAAATGTAAATGTCAAGTCACTAATTAAGCAGCATTTAAAGAATGTGATTTTAAGCAACCCGTATGAATAATAGTGCAGAGCACCACCTCTAAAGTTCTTCTTTACTCTTAAAGAGTCAATATATTTTGGTGGAACTGTATTTCTCTGTGTGCTTGTCATTCCTAGCTGTTTGGAATCGGCAGTACCCTGTCCCGTGCTCCGGTGTGCTCAGTGGGGCTCACAATAAGACACGACATCGTGCACAATCTATACCTTCTGCTCTGCCAGCCAGCTGCTCGGTGTAACTCATCTGCTGGTAGAGCTATTTCCTACCACAGAGCTTTTATGCACATCACTATGGGATATCTGAGGAACAGAAAGGTTTATGTACTAGAGTATGAGCAGCAAAATATCTTCTTTGACTACAGTTATGCAGTTATGGTTTTTTCTGTGTCTGGGCTAAAGCATTACGAAGTTTGGTGCTTGAGTTATGTGAAATTGTTGGATTTGGGTTTCTGGGCAATCAGTAACATTCGAGAAGTAAAATTTGGTGCAATGCACCACTGGTGATGATTTCATTTAAGACTTTAGTTAAGTAGGCAATTGTTATTCTCTTTTCTTCATGAGGTCAGAGGAATACTAACTTCAACTGCACCTTATAACACAGCTTAGCATAAAATGGTTTAGTGAGTCAATTCATCAGTTGAGAAAACGGAGTTCAAAAAAGAAAATCCCATCACTCGTATTTCTTGCTGCTCGTTTTCTTTCTTTTAAAGAGACTTTACGTAAATCATTATAATTCCTTGTTAAATCCTGTACTAAGTTGTCACCCTGATACACTGCAGTTCAGGGACACAAAGTGGACACATCTGTTTTCAGTTGGGCATCCCAAGGATGCAAAATGAGAGGATAGGGAATAAATACATCTTCTTGTGATACTTCTGGATGGTACAGTTTGACCATTTAGATCCTGATTGCTTCAAAAATTTAGAGACAAAAGGTTATTTGTGCTGGAATCAGGGATCTGTTCTGCATCCAAGGAATTTCAAGTAATTTTGGATCTTTATATTTTTTTCTTGTTTAAATTCCTGATGAATTTAAACAAAATCAGCAACGTAGGTTTGGTTAGAAAGCAGTGGAACCATCGAAAGTCCTTTCTTGAGTTCAACAGAATTAATTGTGGATTAGAAATGTCTTTGGATCTACATCTGTGCTAAAAATAAACACTGGTAGATCTTAAAATAAAATGGATGACAAAGCATCAAGGCTATCTCTTTCAGCATCATGGAAGTTTATTACAATTCTTGGGTCAACCTGCATTTACTTTTGAGTGAAAGTCCAAAATCCAGTAGCTAACAGAGCCCATATTCTTAATATCTACTGGACATTTGTGGAGTTGTTCTTCACTCTTATTATGTGAATGGTTCCATGTTAACTTTCAAGTAAGGGAATTTATTCAACCCAATTAATTCCATTGTGACATAAACTTAAAGGACCTTAGATACGGTGAGTATAACAGAAGAAAGAAGAGCCAGTAACTCAGAAGGCAGCGTGATTCAGTAAACACAGCATGAAACTAGAAGTCTAAAGACTCCAGCCTTTTGGTTCTCTGGCTGCCTTATTAACTACAACACACCTTTGAAAAACTTCATCTATCACACTGAAAAGCCTTCTGCGTTGCGAGAGAGCATTACAACAGTGCTTCACTGCCTGCACGGGCTCCACGTTGACAACTGCCTAATTTAATGTCTCTGGTCTGACAGTCAAAACCTTTTAAAATTGTCCTGGTTATCTGAGAGATTGCTTCACAGCCTTTGATCAAAGCCTCCACGATCACACCCTGGGAACAAAGTGGGGAGCACCAGTAGGGGGGCTGGTGGCTGTGGGAAACTGAACTTTCCCAGGAGCTGGAGATAGCAAAGTTCATCCTTACAGGAGACAAAAATGAACACTGAAATCCTTGGTGTTAAGAGTGAAATGCATGTACTGTGGGCGGTAGATTTGAGTGAGACCATCTGCCCTTCCATGACCAAGCTCCGTGGAAATAACGGTAACCTCAATACGAAGAAGGAATCACTCTACATGGGATTTCTGACAATTACAGGCAGGAAATTCAGGTTCAATAACTAACTGCCATATTGTCCTGCCGAACAACCCATCTCACATTCTTTTTTTCACCTCTTTCCTAAGTTTTCAGGGCATAAAGCTCTTTGTCAGTGTTTCTCCATGTCCTGAATAATGAGTCCCCAGTAAAAATCACAGTACAATGAGTGATTTGTTACTACCAACAAAGTTTTAAATCAGGTAGTGTTTGTTACCTTCCTCCAAAGCAAGATGAGAAAGATGAGTGACACAGCATAAAACAACAGAGAGCTTTAATATGAATGAAGATGCAAAATTAGATTCAGCTTGGCATCATAGAGTAATGGAAAACTTGTTTTTCGGCTTTTAGCTACCTCTATAGATTTGCCAATTGTGGGTTGCTTGTAACATTTAAGATTCTGAATTTATATTGTTATTCTTCTAGGCTAGAAATCCTGCCTCACTTCAAGTCAGTTACAAAACCTCATTCATTTTAATTGAACTTGCCAAAATGTCATGAAGATTTTTTGACCCTCTTCGTGAGTTTTTCACTATAACAATGGTTTCTCAAGGATTCCAGAGTTCTAGATAGAAATGTGGCAATTACAGTTTTGATCAGCTGATTTGGCCCCCACTACATTAGCTATCTGTGACAAAAAAACCCTGCACATTTCTTCATTCTGTCAGACAACTGTAATTTGGTGGTAACAGGCTCTAGAATATTTTCATCCAGTCTCAGAGGAAAATATTCCCATAAGTTAATACCAAAATGTATTATAATTACTATTTCTTATGAGTAGATAGGCAAATATCTGTCCCTGTTGCCTTGTGTTGGAAAAATCAGATCCATTCTCTAGTTTGTTCAGAATATTTTTTCTTTTCTCCTACATTAATAAGCCATGAAAGAGAAAGCATCCCAATCGAGGTATTTCTGTCATTCAACTGGGAGCGTTCAGGCCTCTTCAGACCTGTCAGTTGTTCAACAGCAGATCTGAAACTGGAGGTTTCAGGCTTTGCTCTGCGAGCAAGATGCCTTTCTCCATTTGGTCGTTGCCTTCTGCATTCAGAATTCCTGGGAGCAGCATCTTTTGGGAAATCTCAGGGCACTCTTAAGTTTTCTGCTTCATTTCCCAATGAGAACCTAATTAGGATCCTAGTTTGAAATCCATCCCTTTTCTAGTAGTGTAACTGTCTCGACACGAAACAGTCCATGAACAGGCTAGAAGCTTAGGCACAAGGATCAGTTATGTTTTTCTGCTTCTTACATCTCAGTGTCATGATTCTCCAGATTTGAGTCTCATATCAGCTCTCAGACTTGATTAAATAATCTGATTTTGAAAAATTCCACCGCACTTTCATTAGTATTGAAAATAAATAAATCAATTCGTACAGCGTCTGCCTCACTGAACAGAAGATGTAGCACCATCCCCTGTAATGGAGCCCAGGTTATAGCAGCTTTATTTTCTTATTCTGTTCTCAGGACCCGCAGTTATGGAACAAAGGCAAATCTTATGTGCCATAAACTTAGCAGGTTTGGCAAGAAGTTTTTATACCCAGCGATTTCAACCTCAATGGATCTTCATAACAAATGATACAACTAAGAGAAATGAAATCTCTTTCTTAAGCCTACCCTATATGGTAGATGTCTTTTTCAGATGTGTGTGATTATCTAGTTATCATTTCCCCTTCTTGTTATCTGTTTTAAGCAGGAAATGTCTTATTTTTTGTTTCTCTGTGCTGTTCATGTTTTCACAAAAATATGCCAGCAAATATCAGTCGCAATTTATTTAGGTTTATCTCAGTATTCAGTTCCAATAATTTAACTTATACTACAGATTTTACACATGCTGCCAACCAAAACACATTGAGTATCCATATATGAGACAAGGGCAGCTTCAGGACAGTCTAAAGATTTAGGTAGTTTATTTAGACTTTTGTCTGTGCTAAAACATGCTGTCAGTTCATATTCCTGACTAAACTTCACATTCCATTCTGATGCTTTTCTCATGTTTTTACTGAGCTATAGAAACAATATCTCCTTTTTAAGTAACAATGGTACCTCCTCTCCTGTCTGGTGGAACTGTTCGTTCCTCCTTCTCAAAGGTGTTTAGATTGATGTCCCAAACTTTTGCTGCAAAACTCACGTTGGCCCTTCCGTGGGACCAGCTCTACTGGTCGAGTACCTTCTCCGTGTTGTGAACCCATTCTCCGGGGAGCCCTTTGGGCAGCAGAATAAAGCAGATGGTGTGGTGTGCTGCCAGGCTGGATGAGCACACATGTGATGCTGAAGTTTTGGTTTGCCTGTAACAGACATTCAATGCCAGAGAGCCTCCAGGATGAGGAGGCCCTCGCTGTGTCAACAGCAAAGGATTTCTTCTCATGACTCGCATCTCCCTCTCGCAGCAGCTTCATACCCGTCGTTGCCTCAGTTGTTTCTGATTTTCACCACTGTGCTTGTGAATCAGGTCCTATTTATGCTAACATCAGGCTAAGTTTTATAAACATTTATGTAGGTAAGCACTTTTGTTCTTATGTTTGCAATGCTGGGGCCCTTCTCCTGAGAAAAAGTGTTATTAGTAGTGCAGAAAGCAAAAATCCTTGTTAAACCATGAATATTTTATTATATAAAATATAAATAATGAGCACTGTGTGTGATTTCTGTTTTTTAACTTGCTCCCCATTGACTTTTATGCTCTTCACCGTTTCTCCGAGCTGACAGGATTCTGTAGCAGTAGAAATGCCTCAGTGCTTTTCATCGTAGTTGGCACTGACCAAATATTGATCTGTCTGCCTTTACCATTGCACGCCTTTGAAAGAAACAAAGAACAACCACTGAAAAATATGGAAATTAGCTAGGACACGCTTCCAGGCTGAATGTCTTTCCTGCAGACACGTGTCCCAGTAATGCAAAACTCGTAGGTTTTTTACTTCATGATTAAAATGAAAATTTGATTTGGTGTCGGTACTTAGTATTGACATCCAGGTGACTGACTGACTGACACAAAAAAATTGGATTAGCATTTTAGACAGAATGTCATTCTTATCTTTATGACCCCGACACACTGAGGTTGCTTCATAGATACCTTGTGCTGAATCTAGGCTTTCTCATTTTTAGATATAGCTATAAAATACTAGTAATCCTCATAGTTCAAGTCTGCTAAACTTCAGCAGAACCTTCTTAATACAGTTCCTCAGTGAGTCTTCCACTTTTTAAGTGTAGAAGCAGCTTCTAGGGAAAACAAAAGCACCAACTGAGCTTCTGAATTTTACTCCCTCATGTATGAAAAACAAAATAAAGGCCTCTATGGTTTTAAAGTAGGGAATTGACCTATACTCAAATATTGCTGTTGGGGACTGGTCATGTTCTTCACTCTGCTCAAGTGAATCACTTGAGTGGCTTTAAACAAGTGCACCTGAGCAATCGGCAATTGCCAGCAAGGAGCTGTTCCGCTCCTCTCAGGATTTCAGTCAATTTGAAGGGACTTGATTAAAAGCTCTCACATGGAACGTTTGAAAGGCAGGTCACAGAAGCAGTACTCACTTAAATACAACTTTCCCCAAGAGGCTGATTGCCTCATCTTTGTCAAAGTGTTTACAGCAGACGGCACCACTCAGTATCTGAAGCATGAGTTCCGCTGCATTGAGTTTAATGATACCTCCCACCTATTTGTGAAGTCAGAATTGTAAAAGGCTCTTCTGTAGCAACAAATAAGGGCAGAAACAGTCAGCACGTTTCAGATTTTAGGGACTCATCCATAAAGTTTGGTGTGTCAAGCTTTGGGGTGAACTTCTCAGTTCAAGTCTTCAGTCGTCTTGTTTTACTGCCGATGCTAATAATAGGAAACTAAAAATTACAGTAGTTAGTGGGCATTGTTAAAGAACGGTGCTCAGTGAAAGCATTGCTGGCACCTCGCCTGCTGCATCATGGAAGCAGCCGAAGTGTTGACTGTTAGTTACTGTGTGAAGTCACACGTGCTGGATGTGAGCCAGCTCCTTTACTCCTGCTGGTTTTCTTCTGAAACTGCCATAGCAAGTAGGGGGTGCGAAGAGGCTCTTGTTCATTGGAGTATCTTCCAGTGGAAGGCTCAAAATCTTGTGCATCTTTGCTGTGCCATTGGGAAGCGTTATTGTAATCCCTTCTCTAGGTGGCTAAATAGAAGCGAGAAGTTTTGGGTTTTAACTGGTGAGACAAGGCTCAAAAGGAGTTTTCACATTAATTCACCAATGGATGCCAATGGAGATTGATGCTATGACATCTACTGACTTCCACAACGTTCCTAGAAGTGTAGACTGTTGCCACTGAGGTATAAAATGAGTCTACAGCTTCTGTGACAGAAATTACAACACAGCAAACCAAGGTGTTGCCCTGTGAGCCTTTAGCTGAAGTAGTTCTACTGTACTTTAGATCAGCCAGTAAAGAGCAAATGGAAAAGACCCAGGAATTAATGCACTCCGTTTGGGGATGCCCTGCATTCCAGCTCCTCCTTCAAAAACTGCTTATGTTTTACACCTGTAATCATAAATAGGCAAATTCATATAAAGTTTTAAGAGCAGGGACTGGGACAAAAGACTATCTGTGATAACCATCCCTAACCATTTCAGATAAAACACCTTCCTTTTGTATTTCTCCCTGTTTCTTTCATCCTGTACAGTTTCTATAAACTAAAAGAAAAGTGTTTCTTCACTTCCATACTGTCTCCCAAAGCTCACAACTATATTCAAATATTCAAGACTAGAGTATATGTTATTTTATGTTCTGATCTATAAGGCTTAATCCTGCAGTAACTGAAAGCAGTAAGAATTTTCAGCTCTCTTGAAATCAAATAAGTCTGACCCAAGGTATACCTTTGCTCAGTGTCATTTTCTCATTCAGCACCTTTCTATATGATTGCACAGAAGTTATTTTTTAAAATGTAAACCAAGAACAGTTTCAATAAAGAAAAGGTGCCGTGAAAGCTTTTTTTTTAATAGCCCAGACCTGAGAAAACTAAGGTGGGAAACTTAATCAGAAAAAAAATCCCCAAGAACTAATTTGGTTTCAATAGACAGGAGGTGGAATTAATAGCTGCCCCTTTCCTTGTAACACGAAAAGTAGAAGTGATAATTGAAATTAAAAACACCAGCAGTTTTCATTGTGGTTGTATTGAACACAGGTTATTCATTAGAGAAAAATGAGTGAGAATCCATCAAACGAGAGGCAGGCCACTATAAACATACTTATTCATATCTATAATGTATATTGTTGTGCATAGTGGGGATAATATCCCACAGATGGCCTTAGAATTATGTTTTTCATATGAGTAATATCAAGCAATATCAATTTAAAAAAAGAAAAAACCACACCATCTTGTTATTTTAGACTTTCAAAATTTCTACTCCCTGAGTATTTTCATGTGTCTTGCACGTATTAATGTACTGGTACTCTCAACTCTCCTACAAAGTAGGAAAGTCTTCACTACTGTACTAATTAATCTTCATTTTACTCCACGAAGCTCTTTTAGAACAAAAATTATATTAAATTCTTTCAGCTATAACTGTGTTTAATGTACACTTTGTCTTATACTTTCTATGTATTCTGCTTTAAATAGACATAGCATAATTATGGAGCACAAATTATTCTCAAACTAGGGTAAAATTCCGGACTGAGTCCATTTCTGTTTTCTCTGGTATACCCAGATCTACATTAACTTAGAATTTCTTTGTTTATCGGTACAGTATTAATAATTCATTGATAAATAAATACAGAAAATTATTTTAAAATATTAGGAAAATTATAAAAAAAAATCAGTTATTTAAAAGAATATGAAAATTGATTCAAGTAAAAAATTCATGTTTCTGAGTCTGAGGAATTATCTTCTCTCTGAGAAAATTAACTGACATTCTGTTACCGGGTAAATGGCGTGAGGAAGAGTGCAGCTCTGTTTGTTGGCTAGAGTGGCTGACAACCCAGCTACTGAACCTTTATAAAAAGATGTAAAACTGGAGGGGACTCTTCTGTCTTGAAGAAGGCAAGAAATTACGTTTTCTTGTTTATATTGAGTGTGGTTTATGTGTTTAATCCGAGATGTCGTGATGTGCATTTTCCCATAATTCTCGCTTTTACAGTTCCATCTGCACAGATCACCCCCAGCCAAGGTACGTTTCCTTCGAGCCTGTTTGATTGCCGCTACTGAGGATCAAGTGTTCATAACTTCCTTTTGCCCATCTCTTCCTCTACAGCCTGACTCTGCTTATCTTCCCATCTCTGCACATTTCTTGGTAATTAACAAGCAGCTCCTTCAACAGCTTTTCTGCAGAAAGGCAGGTAAGGCCTGGACTTGTTCCATTATAGCATAAGCCTGACCAGACCCCAGAATGATAGGTGTAAAGATAGAATAAAACCAACTGTTGCCCTTTGTGAGAAGTTCGATACACCATCCTGCCAATCATCCTCCCAGTCCTTTGACAAATTGGCTTTTCTAGGAGGCAAACAGCAAAGCTGAAGAGAAACGCAGAGGTGGGGGAGTAATATAATTGCCTGATCAAAAAAACCAAAGTAGGGATCTCTTCTGTAGTCATTGCAGTTCTCTCATACATTCACTAACTTCCTAAAAACTTCCTCAAAGCTCCCGTCTGATGTGTTGAGGTGTCGAATGATATATCTATACAAAGGAAATTAAGTGTTTCTGTCATTCATCTGCTTTCAAAAAGGGATCTTAAAAAGCAGGAGCCCAAACACTGACAATGCATCAGTCCAGAAGACGCCGGTTCAAAGAAGCTGTTCAGAGAATTGACTGTCTATAATAGATGACAAAGACATGGGATTTTTTTCTTTTAATCCATAGAAGAAATAACCCCTTGAAATTTTACCAACACCTGATGCACAATACTTTGCTTATAGTTCAATCTCTGTGAATTAATTTCCCTCTTGGGGGGATCTAGCTATGGCAGGAAAACAGCCGCTCTCCTCTCCCCACATCTTCCAGAAGAATCTAAATCAAAGGAAAAGAAAAATAAAAGAAGCATAAATAACGTTTTTCTGGGATTTTCTTTAATCCATATTAATGAGGAATGAAAAAGATCTTTTGAATTATCTAACTTCTCAGGATAGTTTTCTTAGTCTCAATTTTTAGTGCTTTGTTCAGCAACATTTCAAATATTTCAAGAGAGAGGGCTTCTCTGATTTAGTTTTTTGAGGCTGCTTCATGGGCCGGTGCTTCACATCTCTTTTAAGCATATCTTTTGAGTTAGTTTTTAGACTGCATTTGCTTTTCCTTTAATGACATCAAAACCTTCTTTCCCCCAGAAACTTCATTTTGTTTCTATCATCTACTTTGAAGTCCCTCTAAAATAAGTTCCCTTTTATTAGTTGCTGCAGGTTTTTTTTCCTTGCTCTCCGTATTTCTCCTATGTTGGCCAATAACGTGATCTGAGCTCCAGCGATGCTACCCAGCCCCTTTTCATGCAGATCACTTCTGATGTGTTTTCGGCTTTTGAACTGAAAAGAATCAGTCTCAGAAGTGAACCCTGTATTCTAAGACTACTTTCAGGACGTGAAGTTGATCGCAGCACCACTCGCTTCAAAGAAAGTAGGCAATGAAATCTATTTCTGATTAATGTATCAAGGAAAAGATAGATTTGTTTCCTACATAGAAATTACTTAGAAAAATACAAATTTGCTTGTTTGCTTAAATTACAATAAATNGAATCACCATCCCTGGAGGTGTTTAAGAGAAGATTGGATGAGGCTCTTAGTGCCATGGTTTAGACAAAGAGTAGGTGTTGTGTTGGGTCGTAGGTTGGACTCGATGATCTCAAAGGTCTTTTCCAACCTTGTGATACTGTGATATACGTACACACATCTGTACGGTATGGATCCCTCCAGCAGCTGGACTCAGGCACTGAGCTCAGTTGTCCAGCAACTGCTCCTGAATCCCATTTTTCCCAGTTACTGAGACCTGGGCATGAGCTTCCGAGGCTGCAGCTGCACTGTAGTTTCTGGTACAGAGCAGCTCGACAGCCAAAGCTGGCCAGGACTGCCTCATTCCCAGCAGCGAACTCCCCATGGTGTTTACCCTCAAGGAACCACTGCCCTGCAGGTCCCTGGTCACGTCACTTGCTCTCCAGGTCATTCCACTTGTCTTTGCTAGCGCTCACACACTCACACTCACTGCAGTTGCTGCCCCAGGGACACGTGGGCTTGCAGCCCCAAGTGTGCCCCTGCTGCAGTGATGCCCCTGTGAACACCCGTGCATGCACAGAATGGAGAACCCTCACCCATGGAAGAGTGGGAGAGGCGCTTTGTGAGGAAACTGACCGGCTAACCATGTACCAGGGTATTTTATCCCCCCATCCCTCTGTTTTCCCATATTTGTTCTTCCCCAAGTCACAATCCCTTCCTTTCCCCACCTTTAATTCCCCACTGAACATCCCATAGTAAGTTCTGTGCCATCCCAACATGCGCCCCCCTGCATTCCGTAGCATGTCCCCTACCCCGAGGTGACAACCCCCTTCAGTCCAAGTGTTGGCTCTTCTCGTTCACACCTGGACACTGGGCTGAGGCTCTCCTGGGACGACCGTGGGAGAAGCCAGGGCAGTGCATCCCTCGCCTTTGTCCCTAATTTGGGTTCTCACTTGCCTTAGTGCCCTTGTGCTCCTCTGGATTTGTGGAGCTGAGCCTTTGATGGGGCCAATGACTCCTGGGATGTCCTGGAAGTGGATGGGACAGGGCACTAGTTAGGCTGTCCAGCCTACCATTGTTCCTCTGTGGGTGTGCAAACAAGCTTTTGCTACATAACCTAAGAAAATTCAGTGTACAGCCAGAAGCAGCGTGCTTATAAGATATAAACAATTTTATTAAGTATAAATAAAATATAAACACGTTTAGTCTAGAAGTGTACCAGCTTGTGGGGGTTTTTGTCTGCTCTGCTTGAAGTACATTCAGTAGTCTGTAGACACAACTAAATCATTTTATACAGTGTCAGCTGGATATTGGTTAAATTTCAAAGCTGTGAGGCATAGTGAGACTTTAAAAAGCCAGTTTCTATATTGACCTCAGAGGAATAAAGTGCAGCGACCACTGACTTCTCTTCTTTCTGTGTCTGTGAGATCTTTAGACAAATTTAGTGAATAGTCTTGGAACTGACATTTCGTATGTGCGTGTCCACAGCAGGACATTACCCACTCCCGTTCATTATTTGCAATTAAATAAAACACCTAGTCAAAATAAAACTGACTTTCAGAAATGGCTGGGAACAAGACGTGTCCTCCTACAGAACCGAGCCACTCCGAAGGAGCCCAGTGGATTTGCAAATCCAGGAGAAAGTGCTTGAGTTACCCTGTGTTGGAAGGAAACTGGGATTTTTCATTAAGCATCAGACAATCAAAGGAGTCGCTGGAAACAAGCTCTCGTGGATTCGGAGCTGCGGGAATGGAAAATGAACACCTCAGAAACCTTGGCACTGAATCTGAACGCCACAGTTGCTCTTTGGCTTTTTTGTTACTTCTCGTTTTTATTTTTTTTCTGCAGTTTTAACTTTGTATAACTTTACCACCCTTGCTCAGCCAATTATGCCAACTAAATATGCGATATATACATTTTTAATGGCCTGGCAGCTTAATCATATCAGCACTTAGAATCCTATTCATCATTTCAACAAACTCAAACAATTTTTTTAATGGGATGCTGCTTGTTTGAGAGAACTTTTTCTGTTTGTCTTTGATCCTCACACCATCACCCTTCTAGTTTTGTAAATCCTTACCCTCTGGAAGGCAATTAGCCCACGGCTACAGAGCCATTACCTGAATAGCAATATTGGGGAGCGAGAACGCTCTTACCTGAAGTGAACTGGCAAAACCTATTTAGAGGCTACTGGGGGTCAGGGATCCTGATTTACATTTTGAATGTTGGTAAGATTTATGAGTCCAGTTGGGTTTGTATTTATTGTCGTATCTGTTCAACAAATATCTGCTTGGCTTAGCTGCTGGAATACGATGCCTGATCGATGCTGTTCTGGCAGAAGTCTTTGGAGTCGATGTCATGTTGGTATCAAAGTGTCAGCTTCTATGTCAGGTTACAAAGGGGTCCTTTCAGAGTGGAATTTATCTGGTATTTCTCCTTCTTCCAAGGCTTAGTGAGATCACGTTGGATATGTTTCACCGAAGTCCTTGCATTTTCCATTTTCAGAGGGACCGTTTGTACCTTAGTTTCTTTTTTGTGTTACTTTTGACACATATTTTATTTTGGAGGATGATCAAGATAGGAGTAATCTGTGAACTGAGTATCACTGGGCTTGTTCCAGATAATTTATATAGTACTTAAATGCTTCAGCGAATGAATTTTCAGATCACCTGAGTTCCATTATTGTTAAATGTGCTTTAAACCTCAAAAAAGAACAAGGATAAACTTTGCTGATATAATACATTACTGTAGCCACACTAAAAAAAATGCTTCTCACTGATAAAACATTGACTAATAGTTTGCTGATAATTTTACTGAATAATTTGACTACATAGCAACAGATGTCTTGCCATGGGAGGCCAGTAGAGGCTAAATACTTATCAGTGTGCACTGATTAGATGTGAAATACGTGGGGGGGGGTTTCTGAAAAAAGCCTAGATATTTAGTCCAAAATGAGTAGTTGTATTTATTAGTGGAGAAATTAATTTGGTATTGCAACTCATGTGGATTGTGTAATTATGATTTTGCTCAGTTTCCTTCAAATATGAAAATCATAACAAAGCCTGTGTTTGAATCCCATGTATCAGAACAAACATGAGATATAGCAAATTTAAATCAACCTTACCTATGCAACTTTGGAAGTAGAGAGTGCATAAAAAATAATTTTCATAAACCTTAGAAGGATTAAAGACTGAAACAAACAGGTTTCAAAACTTATTGCTAGAAAAGCTCTCCGCATATACAGGCAATTTTACAGGGCTGTTCAACTGCACACATTTTCACTGAAATTAAGGTCTTTCTCGAGAAAGAAAAGTTTTTCCTGGTGTCTAATGTGAGCACACAAACCTCACAGTGTGGCTGCTGAACTTTGTTAAACTGTCTGCCCCCGCTACGAGTTTGGTTCCGTTATCTCTGTGAGTGCCCTTCAGCTGGGCTGCTCTTAGCTCTTCCCTTCGTGATGGCCCAGACCAAACCCACTCACATTTCTCAGTCTCTCCTTGTTGGCGGTGTGCTCTCATCCCTCGTAGCCTTCTGCTGAACCCTCTTCAGTTTGTCCACACCCCGAAGACTGTCCCAAGGACAGAGAGAATAACTCCCTCAGACTGCTGGCCTTGGCTCAGCAGGTGGTTTATCTTATTTGTAGCAAGAATTCTTTGTTGTCTCGTAGTCGACATCCCCTGTAACCCCACGTCTTTTCGGCAGTGCTGCCATTCAGCCAGTCACTTCACAGCTGGCAGGGGGGCAAGGGACAATTTCTTCCCAGACACGGAACATTGCAATTCTTGTTGAGCATCACGAGATGTCTGTTGGCCCAGATTTTGTTATTAATTTGACCTAAATTGTGTTATTAAATCAAAGCTATTTGTTAAATTCTCATACTGTTTTGATCAAAGCCCTATTATGCTCACATGAAAAATTAAGAACAGGACTGGGCTGTGAGAAGCCACCGTGGGTTTAGGTTGTAGAATTGTTGGTAGAATTAGCTTTAAAGCCTACTCTTGCTATTGCAAAATTACATACGTGTTCTTCCATCAAGTTTTGTGTTTGTGGAAACTTTAAGTCTTCAGTCACAATAGAAGTACATGCAAAAAGAGAAAACACTCTTAGAGATAATTAAGTCAATGGACATGAACTTGTCTCTAAAATGAAGCCGAATGAACAGTGACAGCAGATAAAGCATGAGATGAGGACCTGTCACGCGAAAGCCCATAATTAAAATATATTTAAAGTTATCGAAGCTCTTACTACAACTTGATCCTTCTTACCGAAATCATTTTAATATGGACAAAAATCTGAGCTTTGAGTTTGTTTCTCCTTCATTCCCTTTCTTACATTTCACTGTTTATCCTTTTTTCGTGTCTTTCTGGTTTTGCCTCGTCTAAAAATGTTGTTGATTAGGCAGTAAAGTAGAAACCACCTATTGCCGGGTTCTTACAAATACTGAAAAAATGACAGCTTAGACAGCGTGAGGTTTGTAAATAATTTCCTGGTTTTGAAGTGGTTCATAAGACCATGTGCTAGAGGTGTAATTTCCCAGCAGTAAAACTGCAGGCAAGAGAGATTATCAAAAGGCAGAATGATATTTATTATTCTCTGTCTCTTTCTGTCAGGTTATTTTCTCTTTAAAGCAGAGAGGACCAGACTCAGGGAAAACAGTCCAAGATAAACTTTTCCTGCTTTTTATTCTCCAGAAGGAAAATATGATACACCAGCAAAGCAATTTTCAAAGACTCTCAAACAGAAATTTTCTGTAACAAAACAAATAATATACAACTGGAGGAAAAAAGAATATAGGAAATGCTTTAAATAAGACTCACATTTTTCTTTCAGACTATGTAATTATTTTCCTTCTGTAGGAGTTTAATGAAAATTTAGAAATATATTTTTTTTAATTACAGTTGGCACAATAGACGAAGTCAGCAATAACTTGCCATAAAGCCGTGGGGCATACTTAACAATTACAATATTAGATCTCTTTCACCGAACTACAGAAATTGCCTGATAAACGCAATTAAGCCAGATTTATGAGTCAAGAAAAGAGCGGTCTTGGACATAAATGATGTTACCTCCATTATATTTAGATTAAAAGTATTTGAGGACAGAAGTCTTGTATAGTCTTAGAGGAAAGATCCAAGCTAAAGAAAGAAAAGTTTCAAGTAAACGTTTCTGATAAGAATAATTGGCCAGCATCACAGATTTTTAATGAATGTCCTTCAGATACGATTACCACGGATCTCTTAAGGATGGAAAAATATGGTGTCACTGGCAATGCTATATTAAAGGGCAGAGGAAAATACATAGGGTCAACTCCAGTAAACTCAAGAGGACGTTCTCAGCTCTGCTAATATGCAATTCTATGAAAATAGGTTGGCTTTTCAAGCAATGTTTCTTTCAAACAGTCTGGTGAAACTGGACTTCATTAAGTCACGGAAAAAGGTACGACCTTTAAATGAGGTATGTGGATCGTGTATTTCTCTGAAATCAGGCTGCTAACTTATTTTCAGCTAAAAGAATACGTCAGACAAGCTTCTCCTCTAATACAACATTTAAATGCAGTCAGGAAATGAGAGTTTTATTCTTCACAGCTTCAGACTAAGGACTGGCACAGTTGGAGTTGCTGGCATTTCCTATAAAAAAAAAAAGGGGAGAGCACTCTTTGCAAAATGAGCATATTTTGAGTGTTTTCTCTCTTTCAAGGAAAAGGTAGAAAAATTGCTTTACATATTAACAGCCAAGAGAGTTAGAGGAACCTAAATGCACATTAAGGTTTTCAAAAATAATTCAAAATAATTTCAATTCATTAAGGTTTTCAAAAATAAAAAAAATGCAAAATCTGAGTTGTACAAATTCCAGTACAGGTTTTCTTTTTATTTTATTCGAAATGTGTGTAGTTTTTATATGAAAAGAAGGTACGTGCAGAAAAAACATGCCATGGCTTGTTTTCCTAAATTCTAAAATACTGTGTTGTCCTTTCACACTCCCACCTATTTCAAGGAGAAGGCTGGTTATTCTTACTTGAGCCAATCAGATGATGTAGAATTTAAGTCAATGTATGTTTTTAAGGAACTTATGAAATACCTTTGTTACATTTTCTACATAGAATAACTATATTGCTATATCAGTGAGTGTCTGAGCACTTCACTGATGTTTTCTTTATTGTACTTTAAATACAAGTTAAAATATTGCACTTTTGCATGCATTTATACAACTCCCACAGGCTTCACATAAAAGGACAAGCAGTGTAGTAAACCTGTTGGGGACCACAGAGGCATTAGACCCTCCGACTACAGTTTTTTTGGGAAGCTGGTAAAGCAGAGAGACGGGGTTTAGAGTGTCCTCACACCCAAATATATATGACAGGCAGGGAGAAGTCACCTCAATTAACGCGTTGCTCCTAATGAAGGATAGAGATGCTAGATGCGTTTCACGCTTCCTTCCATTCCCCAGAGGCTTTGGTTTGAAAGGCAGGATGGCCCAGCAGTCAGTATATATCTGGTCTTACCAAGACCTGTGCCCTAATTCTGCCTCCATCAGTGACAGCCTCTGAGACCAGGAACAAATAATTTCGTACCTCTGTCTCTGTGACAGCACTTTGTCTGTTCTCATCAAACAGAATTGCTTCTTATTGTGTGTTTCTACATGCTTAGTTATCGGGAAGAACTCGCTTGGGCTGAAGGTAAGTAACATAAATCAAAATAATCCCAGATGCACAGATCTGACACCCGTTTTTCAGGTGCTGAATCCATCTCTCAATTAGCAATATTGTACTATTGGTTTCTTAGCAGAAGTTGTCAGAACAATGACTACCTCAGTGTTCCTTATTTTATCTAATAGAAACATTATTTGGCCTCACAAGAAAAGCTGTTGTTCCACTGGTAAAAGATGTTATGCTGTTCTTTATCTGAATTTATTTCCTTTCCCCAGTTTAGGACATAAGCTTGAGCCGTCAGTTCAAATAGCGCAGCAATGGACAAAACCAGATATATTAACCTGAACACTTAATTTGACTTTTCATACTTACCTTTGCTTCTAGAAATACTCTCCTCTTAAAGAGCTTGCCAGGCTTTTTCTGCAATCTGTGTTAAGGAAAGAATTGAGGCAAAAAGGAATTACGTGTATTGCCTGAAGTCACCTGCTCAGTCTGGCAAATACAGCACTAGAAGTCAGCTGTCTGGTCTCTGATTTTTATGCATGACTTAGTAAAATATACAATATTCCTTCTGCTTTCCCTTCCTCTTTATAGAAATAATTTTTGTAAAATCCCTCCTCTAATCCTCTTTATTCTTCTTCACTTCCTTTCATTTTCTCTGTAATCGCTCTGCTCTGACACTTTCTGCTTATTCTTTCTTACATATTTCAGCTTGCGAAGAAGATGTAAAGCAGCAAAAGGACGTGCAAGGTTGGAATGAGATCTTTTGCGACAAGGTCTTTTGAAATCATTGAATTTAGCTCTTCAGGCAGAATATCACCTGTCGTAACAGTAATACCTACCTGCAAATGCAGTTTACATTGCTGCTTGGTTTCTATATTGTGCAAGTGGGGGCAACCATCTGTGCCCCCTGGGACACCAACGGCTCCGTGCCGTGCGGCAGAGCAGTTGCTGCTCACGTCTGTCACGCAGGACTCAACACTGAAGTTGAGATATGTGGCATGGAAGAAATTCTTGTCCCATGGGAACTCTTTAGGAAGATCCTTCGAAGTGCCGCACATTTAATACATTTATATTTTGTTGAAAGTGCAAAACAGGACTCTTGCAGCATGTGGAAGCCCCCGAGTCACATACGTGTTCCGTACAGTTTCATGACTGCGCGATTTGACTCAACCAGGTTTGGGTGATCTTCATTTCTCGTCTTTCCATTTTTTTCAGGAATGCCCCAGTGGTGTGGTCAACGAAGAGACTTTCAAAGAGATTTACTCTCAGTTCTTTCCACAGGGAGGTGAGTACTTTTCCAATGTAATTAGTCCATCAGTGTACAGACAGCGATGTTTGTTAGTTCCCAAGTCTGACAAAAGAACTTGTTGTTCAAATGAACAGGATTGTTGTCTCAAGCTTGGTCTGAACTCAGGGGGTAGTTCCTCGACGGCTGGACACATTTTAAAGTATAGATTTCTGAATGCAATGCCATGATATCTACAAGAAGACAGTCTTCCATTATTAAATTACTACCTGTGTTACGGTACCTCTGAAATCCAGGTTTCTCCGAGTAGGTGATTTCTTTTTACACTTTCTACACGCTTCCCCATTCTCTTTCATTCCACACAGCCTTTCCCAGTAGGAATGAAAATCGTAGGAAGCACTGCAGGTACCCTCTAATATCAATGGCAAACCCCCTCACTTCTATGGGATTTCTCTACTTAAATAAGGCCTTTTTTCCTAATCTTAATTTCAATTAATTAATTTCCAGGGATTTCATTAATTTCTTCATCTTCATTATCTTTCAGTGCAACGAAAGTAATACAATAATGTGTAGCATTTTTTTGCCTTGAACCTCAGATTTTTTAATTTGAATTGTTTTCCTCTTTTCTTCCTTTTGCTTTTACCATCCAGTCCTCCCTCTCCATATTCTCTTACAGCTCTTCAATCCTGCCTCTTCATTTTCTTTCACAGCTCTTGAGATTTCCTTGTTTCCCTGGGACTATTCACAGCGTTTTCTTTTCAGTTGTATTTTTTTTTTTTAAAAAAACCATGTAATTGGTAGGAACAAGATGTCTCCCAATTAGTTTTATTTTGAATAAAGATCTGGAAGGTAGAGAGCAGTATTCAGCGTAGATTACCATCATTGAAATCCTTAAAGAGTAGGCACACTCAATAGGGAAGAACAAAAGGCTAAAAGAGTTGACCTGCCTACTGATTATTCCTGTATCTAAGCTTTTATACCAGGCTAGCAATTATAGTTTCTGACACTATGTTTTCAGTTACCCTGGCCAGTGAAAATAATTCTCTGCATGTAATTTGCTACACCTTCACTACTCTTCAAATAATAATAATAAAAATTTTGATGTTTCCTATTGTTACATTCAAAATTGTTTATGGGCAAAGAGAAAGCACACCTTTTATACAAGTAAAGCTAAAATGTATTGTTGGAATAAATGTAATCTGAAAAGCCTTATCTTTAATAGTCCACACCTAATTGTTGCAGAAAGGAAAGAATATTATTGGAGTTAAAATGGATAGATGCTCATTATTAGTCCCTACCCCTTTTCCTGGTGTTAATGCTCATCCTTCTGCTGCTCCGTTGAGCCCATAGGGCAGTGGCACCTTTTGGTGGGGACTGCAGTGGACTGTTGGATTCTGGAATTCTTCTTTCAGCCTCAGTGAAATAGAGTGAGGAGATTTTTAGCCCTATCGAATCCAGATAATTCACTTATCAGTAACAGATGTTGTTGCGTGCTAGTAAGAGCATTTTTAGCTTTCTCAATAAAGTAATTTCAGAGAGCTCAGCAAAGAGCATGGAGAAGTGGCCATCAGAAGCTGTCCCTTCCTCTCCCCATCTGCTGCTTGAAGCCTTAGCGGTACATAAAGGCAGCTCAAATGAATGTGAAAGCCTTATGTAGTTTTCCTCAAATCTTCAAGAAATACGCAGTGGGCCCAGCAGAAGAGCTGAATTTCCTTGGAAGAGCAACAGCTCTCATCAGTAATCTTTTAATTTCCTTGGGCTTGCACTGGTTTGTGTAGCTTTTGTGCTGTTTTGTAGATGCCCGTGTTGACTTTTGCCATTTTCTGAGAGGTGTGGGAGCCAATGTCCATTCTTTATTCCTCACATTAGCCAAGGTATCTTCAAAGCCCAATTAATTATCTGTATTTGCATATCTCTGCATGGTGGGATCATCATATTTAACTGTCTAGTTACGCAGGCAGACTGGATACTTACATCTTTGAATGCATTATGTACAGCTGATGCCTTTATATTTCAGTTGCTCTCAAAATATTGTTTTTATGAATGTCTAAATATAAAAAAAAAAAAAAAAAAAATTTTGAAGTTATTCCCAAATTAAAATCTGTTGTACATGGAGATCTGTCCCCCGATCATCTGTGCTATCCCAAACCAGATACAACATGGTGTATCATTATAAGAATTCACATCTGAGCAAAAAGAATGCTATTGTGCAAGGTCTTAAGCTTCAGCGTGACCAAGCAATCACCAAAAAGTCATTTTCCAGTGTCACCTAGCAAGTAACTTTATCAAACGACTTTCAAGAATATTCAGGACAAGGTGCAGGAGGAGTAGAAAGAGGACAAGGGGACCGTAAGAGTAACAAAGGTGATTGCAAGGTATTTTGAAAGGCAGAAGCAGCTTTGTGAAATGCTTCCTGTACCAGAAAGGCGCTCCAGTAACTTTTCTTTGGAAACCCACGGCCAGACGGGTGAACGAATGAACCGCTGTGTTCATGCAACGGAGCGCCTGAAAAATAACTTGGGATTTGTTCTTCAGCCAGGCAGGTTGTAGATGAGAATCCACACACTGAGTAATTATTACGCTCCTCCTCGTTAATGAAGAGAACAGATTATGTTCACAGTTTGATAAGGCATCCTCTGGGGTGTGTAATGACTACCATTTTTTGTCCCTGATGTTTAAAATGCTTTAATGGTGTATTTCAAAGGAATTTTGATCTGCTATCTGTTCCTGTCTCAACCTGTCAAAATATCAATTTAGACTCCTAGTTATGATATCACAACCCTGAAAACATTTTATTTAAAGTTAAGCTTTCATCTAACAAGATTAATGTTCAAGATGTAGGGGCAGAGAGGGACCACGTTAAGTACCTCTAACTAGAAGACCTCATCCTGCAATGGGTTTGAAGGCAAAATTTCAGAGCAGCATTATCTGAACAAACAACGCTGATAAAGACCTCTGGTTTTGTTTATTTGTTTGTTGTTTGGGGGGATGGGGACAGGGAGCAGAAGGAGTCAGTAGAAAGAAAAGATTCTTCAGCTGAAGCCTTTTTTGTCTTATGCCATCATACAAAAAGAGTAGAACATTGTACCATGTATGGGCAATAAACAATAAAAAGCTTCGTGTTAACCTTTGTCTTTTCTGTAAATCTACAGAAAATAATTAGGGATGTTCCAAATGTTTTTAAGAAATGAATGCAAAGAGAATGGGAAACTATTTAAATTCAGTTTGCAGTAATTATACCTCTATAATTCTGTTTTCCTGAAGACAGTTTGCATAGTAGATTTTGTTGCACAACAGAAGTCTCAGTAGATTACAAAAAATTATGACTGTTAAAATCCCAAATATAAAGTGAAGTCAACAAATTTACATTTTTCAGTCAAAGCAGGAATTTATCCACTAGACCATGCTTATCCAATTATGCTGATGACTGGGTACACGGATGAATGAATAAATGTCTCAATAGTGTTGGGTTAGGGCTTTTTTCATTTTCTGAAAATGCATTAACAGACACGGGGTTTAATGGTTGAAGAGTTTTTTTCTTATTGCAATTATTTCACCTCATATGAAATTAACCTATTGAAGTAAGACCTGAGACTTCACTTACTAATATCAGGTCTGAATCCGTGAAGTTCAAAGTTTTGAAGTTTTGGTATATTTGGGTTCCTTGGGGTCAAATTGGCATTTCGGGTAACTAACCCAAGACTATCACCCAGTTTAATTCAAACAATATTTTGGGCTGTGAAGAATGAAGATTTTTCAGGGTTAAAATGAAAGGTAAAATGGTTTAGTGCCACGAAATCAGAAAAATGCATCTCAGCACTGATGACATTTTTCCTTAATAGAGAAGGTTTTGTCCTGCAAGGGGGGAAAGTAATTACATCAACCTACATTAATTTGCATGGTTTTGAGGGAGGGAAAAGACAGTGAGGAAAAGTGACTTCCTGGAACCCCAGCAGCTTGTGCCCAGCATCAACAGGGCACTCTGTGGAGAAATTCTCTGTTCTCAATACGTTACTCCTGGAGCAGGTTGTGCCTCTCAGAAGGAGTTCAGTGGAAACAGAAATACAGATCTTTATGGAAACTTAAAGGCTCGACAGATTTATCTTGATGCTGCCTCATGTCTCTAAAATGAGTTTGTATGCACTGGTTTAGTAGGTTTGAAAAGTATAAAAATAATTAGTCAAGGTATCACTTGTTTAAGGTCATCTTTCGGAGTACTTAGGCTGGACGTTAGGAAGAATTTCTCTACTGAGAGTTTGGTAGGGATTGGCACAGCTGCCCAGGGAGGGGGTGGAGTCCCCATCCCTGGAGGGGTTTAAGAGACGGGTGGCTGAGTTCCTTAGGGACAGGGTTTAGTAAGGGGACAGGTACGGTTGGACTCGACGATCTCAGAGGTCTCTTCCAACCTGTTGATTCTATGATTCCATGGCTTCAGCTGTTCACCGCCAGTTTTTCCAGGGTTTTTATGCACCTCACCCTCATGTGGTGTTCATGGGAATGGAGCACCAAGCCAGCTTTAAGAACCTACTACTCCAGCCAGGATTTCCCAGCTGTGGGTGAGCACAGGACGCGAGCGCAGCAGCAGCCCACTGACAAGCTCAGCTTCTGCCCGACTAACAGACCTGTCTTCAGAGTAGAAACACCAGCCAGAGCCACAGATGGTTGTGTCTGCATCTCTCATTTAAAATGAACAAATGAACACATTTTTCTTTTTGAAGATGTGAGATAGATCCCCCATCACGGTTATCTAACTGATAGTGTTCCCATTAACATAGGTTGTTTCAGAGTACAATAACATGACCTCTTTCCTAGTCGTTCACATACCAGTGATTAGCAGAAACGGGAGGGAACATGAATATTCTAAACCAGAATTTTTGATTTTCTGTTCCTAACAGTGTAGCTACCCATACACTTGCCATTATAACTTATCCTCGCCAAAAAAAGCAGCTTAAGCTGAATTGGAAATTTAGTCTTGATATCAAATTTTAGTATCAAAATATATATTGGTATCATTTTTTTTCCATGGAATTAAATCAAATTAAATGAAATAAGATGTCCTCACTAATAATTTTTACTGCTTTAAATTCTAGATTCTACAACGTATGCACATTTTCTGTTTAATGCATTTGACACTGATCACAATGGATCTGTAAGTTTTGAGGTAAGTGATGCTGTTACTTCATTCTTTGGAACTAAGTATCTATTCCTTGTAACTAAGTCCAGTTTGGTGGCTTCTTTTATCATGTGACTCACATTATAAAAAATTTAGCCGACGTGTCCTATGCTTCAAGTTTTTCCAATGCATTAACTAAGTCATTATTATTATTTTACTATTGTATATTCCTAAGTAATAACTCAGACTGTGCTGATATGTAATATTTTATAAATGTCTTCATTTAAAAGGTAACTCAATTTATATGCAAGTTACTCAAAATAATCCTTATTTCCCCTCCCCCCCGCCTCTGTAAGGTGAGAAGGACTCTGACCCAAAACTACTGCTATGGGGATGATTCAGCGAAGATAGGATTGCTCATACACTCTATTAGTTCCCAGGAAAAGGCTCTACAACAAAAAGGATTTAAAGCAAATGTATTTAAAAGCACAACAGTTTGAAAATCATTTTTCCTCCATTTAGCTGCTCTGTGTGTTTTCCAAGTTCTGCCTTTCTCTGCTAAAGCTGATGTCATCTCCTGCCAAGGCTCATGTCATCAACTCAATAACATGGGAAAAGAGCTACTCACTACAAGAGTTTAGATGGAAACGGTGTAAAAAGTGCTATGAAAGAACCACTATTTTGCACTGTAGAGTTAAAAAAATAAATCTCAGTTCATTTGCAAAAGGATATGTTTACTTTTGCATATTTTGCTTTTTCAATCTTGTTTCTAATGGACGTGTGTTATCCTTACAGCTTGAGATTGATTGTGATAAATCTACCCACTTTAAATTTCTTCAGATGTGTTGTACATATTTTTATGATTTACTCGAGTGAATGATGTTGGGAGGTCTTGACAGAAGTGTTTTTAAGGCATTTTCATGCTTTATTATTGATGTAGTATGGAAGGGGAAGCCTCACCAAGCGGGTGCACTGCAATCAGAAATCTATGTTTCAACTGGGAGTGTTACAAGATCATTTTGTGGGGTGTTATTTGCATTCATTTAAAAAAGGCATGAATCCCATCTACCTTTTCCTGGGCAGCTGAAATAAGTGGGCTCCTTCTGAAACCAGAAGCAGGAACGGTGGTTTTATTCACATTTGTGTACATAGGGTAATCCCAGAAGGAATCATTCTGGCCAGATCAGCAACAGCAGAGGCAATGAGAGAAAACACTTTTAGCGTCAGTATTTAAGAGGTATTTCTGCTGTTATCGTTAAGAATAATGAGAACAAAGAAGCTTTTGTATTTTTCCTGGACAATTTGCTGACATTCGTATCTCAGACAAAAAGCCTTAAGAAATGCAGTTGGATACGAAGCCCTTTTTAAGGGATTTGAGTACCTCAAAGAACAGGTCTGTGTACAGAATAGGCTTTGGAGTATAATAAATCTGGAAAATAAAAGAAGCAGTGTTTTTTCAGTGTCAAACCAGACACTTCCAGCTTACTTTTATTCAATAACAACTCAGTCACAGTGATCTAGACTTAGATATTATTTGCAGTAACTGTGAATCCAGCAGAACTCCCTTGCTATCAAAAGACCCTTGCATCTATGTTCTTGTACTAAGTAGCAGCATTATACTTACAAACTCTAGGACAGCCATTCCAAAAGCATCATCCTTATGTTAAAAATGTTTAGTTTTTTTCTAGTCATGTGGAAGTAACTGCAAAATGTGAAAGCAGATATTGTGAAACGTGAATAATACAATCATGTAATGGTTTTCCTGCTCCTTTTTATCCCGGTTGCAACTGTGCCCATATTCTTTCTATACTAATTCATACTCTAGGTTCCTAATTTCCATTAGAAAAAAAAGAAAAAAAAAAGAAAAAAAAACCAAAAACCAAAACACAAAACAGAAAACAGAAAACCCCACAAAATCCAAACCACTGAGCACATAAGGCTGAGAAAAAGGAGTGATATAAAAATTTGGAGAATAAATAATCACTCATCTCAATTTACTTTCTATATCAAAATATAGGAGTAAAACCAATTTAATACGATGACCTATGATGAAAAACACTCTTCAGCTCTCTTCTAAGAAAAAGGTTATGAAAATATAAAATGATACTCAAAGAATGTCTGGTTTTTGTGTGGCACTCTCCTTTTTCTAGTGAAGAAGTGGTGGGGAAGAAAGAGAGGATTTGTTCCGTCATTTTGCTCTTTTTTCCTCAAATTTTCAACTATCAGCGATGAGGTGTTCAGACTTCAGCCCAACTTAAACCCAGTTCATTGTATGACACTGTTTGGCGGGGTCGCTGTGTCCTTAGAGTTTTGTCATCCCTAAATCTGTGCCCTCTCTGATGAGAGCGAGGCTCTCCAACTCAAGCGTTTCATGTAGCATAGAAACCAAACTCATCAGTTCAGCTGCTAGAACTTATCCCTCCTTATGCCATGAATGTATCACTTTTGAGAGTAGCATTTCAGTAGTTTTGCCAGCTGGTTTTACTTTAACATCAGTATCAGAAAAGCCCGGGACCCATCTGTTGAAGGGCTCTCCTGGCATATTTGTGAGCTGAAGTTCTTTTTTTCCAGCAGAGAGGGATGTGAAAGCAAGGTTTCTGCTTGCTGCAGGAATATTATAACTCAACTAAAATGAAGATCTGGGTCTTGAGGCTATTTACATAGTCAGGAAAATTGAGGTTAATTAAATTCTGACACATAGGCAAAGGTCAAGTACATTGCACATGCAAATATCCCAACCTGCATCCCTAGTTTGTTGTAGATGCACATTAAAGCTATTCTAAATGTGATCTTGATGAGATGAAAGCCACTCACTAATCCTACTAATTCTCAGTGCCTTAAAGTACAAAGCTGTGCCCAAATGCAACACAAATGGTGAAAGATTTTAGTAATTTTTAATACATTTAATTTTTAATAAAAAAAAATATTTCTTCTCAAAAAAATTACTAACAGTTCTTAGCAAAGTTGTTGGTGATTTCTGACTGCTTTATTCCTGAACTGTTACCTAGGAATTTTACATTAATTGATAAATTAACAAGCATGTTAACTCAGTTCCATAGCAGAGTCCAGATCATAAGATCAAGTACAACGTTGGTGTTTCACTAACAGAAAAAGTGATGAACAGTCATCGTCTCCGAGGCAGTAATAGAGGGGTAACAGTTTAATGAATGCATCCAAGTGTGATTCTCTGTGATCAACACAAAAAGCCTTGTTCATGTCATGCAGGAAATGATTTAATTCTTCTCAGGGCACTGCTGATCTCATAAGCTATTTAATATCAGCTGGTTTAAAGTAGCTATAAAGAAATATATTTCCTCTTAACAGCAGCTCCTTCTCGATGATCTTTGTTCTACGTGTGCCAGGGCTCCACCACCTCTGTGATGAACACTCAGCACTCGACTCCTTTCCGAAATCGTAAGGGCTAAATCCAAAAATTGATTTAGGTGCCTATTTACTTTCTTCTTCTGGCCTTGGACATAAAGGAACACATCATCAGGTGGAATAATTTTAAGCTTTCCTATGGATTGGAGACAGCACACTACAAAGCTTGTTAATTAATTTATTAATGAACTGGTTTTCCCCAAAGATTTATGAGGGATAAAGCAATCAGAAAGTCATCAACAGCCTTGCTAAGAGATAATTAATCACTGCTGGAAAAAAAAAACAACAACCAAACAAATTCAAGTTAATACGAGATCACAACCAGAGGCTCCACACAGCTGCAGTGCCGAGGTGAAGCATAAGCAAGCTGGGACAGTAAGAGGAGGCTCCAGCGCAGGTGCGGTGATGACCCATTTTGCAACCCTTCAGGGAGACATTCCTCTTCCTTGCAGGATCAAAGTTAGGCACGGAAGAGTTTGGCGTTCAGGAGGTCTCCACAGGTATTAGCACGCTCAGCAGGCAGCTAACTAGTTAGAAATCAAAAGCTGTGGAACAGAGTAAAGGGAAGTGCTGAAGCACAGACTGTCTTCTAACGTCGCTGTCACGAACTAAAGAAACACCTGACCTAGAGCTCTGTCTCCATTCAGACCACCTCGGACTTTCAGATTCCTTTGTGACTCTAGATCTGATCACAGAATCATAGAATCACCTGGTTGGAAAAGACCTCTGAGATCAGGTCCAACCGTACCCATCCCCTTACTAAACCATGTGCAGCCCTCCACGTCCTTAGGGAATGTCAGTGCCCAAGCAGTACCGTGAATCTTACTTCAAAAATAAACAGGTTCTAAAAGTAGAATTCCTCTCTCCTCAGAAATCAAGTGTCTAAACCAGGAAGGAAAACACATCCAGGTACTCTAACACTGTAATGGGGACTTGGGTTCGTGCTCTGTGCTAAATGACGTGCCTGATTCACCTGTCACTCAGCTGGTGCCAAATTAAAAATAAATTCAGAGTACTGAAATATGACAGAACAAGAGGACACGGTCTCAAGCTTCACCAGGGGAGGTTTAGGCTTGGCGTTAGGAAAAAATTCTTCCCTGAGAGGGTGATTGGCCATTGGAATGCGCTGCCCGGGGAGGTGGTGGAGTCACCGTCCCTGGAGGTGTTTATGGAGAGATTGGATGAGGCTCTTAGTGCCAGGGTTTAGATGACGAGTAGGTGTTGGTGTTGGGCCATGGGTTGGACTCGATGATCTCAAAGGCCCTTTCCAACCCTGTGATACTGTGAAATATAATACTAGAAGAAACTAAAACTATTTGATTATTTTTTTAAAGGATTTCAGGAAGAGCTACATTAAGAATGTAAAATGGAGAAAAGGATTGAAGACGCGGTACTGAATTAAAAAGGTTAATTGCTAACGCTGTAATGTGATCAAATCTGATCTGAATTTCTTGAACATTTTATTACTTAATAGTACATTGTTAAAGAAATGTTTGGAGATTTAACCCCGTGACCCTCAATTAGTCACTGAGATGTAGATAAGACAAGTTGAGCAAAACTCCTTCAAGATTTATGTATCCATTCACCCCAAGGGGCACATATACCAATAAGAGAGACATTTACAAGAGTAAGGAAACCCAGAGCACTCCGTTTGAATCGTGAAAAAGCTTGAAGCAGTCAAAAGAGCTGTGTGTGCCTACTGAGGCCACGTTATCGCTGCATGCTTCGCTGTTTCGGGTGTGCTTATTTGACTGTGCAGTACATGAGACCTGTGTAATTGATGTCTGACTTCAGAGCATTTCCATTGTTCCTGTCTGCTTTTCCCTGGCATGAAGTTCAAGAGGAAGTGCTTCCGCGAGGCGTTTCTGAGGATCACTCCACTAACAGAAAATTATGGTTTATTTTACAGAAAACTACTCAATTTACTTATTAATTATGAGGCACAAGAGCGCATAGATTGTTAATGATATTAAAAAAAAAAATTCCTTAACATTTACTGTGAAGCAAAAAAAAATTAAATGAAACAACAGGCCTTGCCAGATTTCTGTGCTTCCAACAAAAGCATTATTCCGGATTTCTGAGTGTTTGTGAAAAAACTGCTCAGTTCCAAACTGACCAAGACCTTTTGTTTATTTAGGATTTTGTTATGGGTCTCTCCATTTTACTCCGAGGCACAGTACAGGAGAAACTGAACTGGGCTTTCAATTTGTATGATATAAATAAGGATGGCTACATAACTAAAGAGGTAAGGTGTGCTTTTTACACTAATCACTGAAACTAAGGTTGTGTATGTAAGTCGTGCTTTCAAAGAATGCCTTCACTATTCTATCAGGCATTTGAACAAATAAACATATATTATGAAACCAGACCGGCGAAGAAGAATTTTCTCATTTTTGAAGCATATATAAAGTTGAAAAGAGAAAATCTTCACAGAAAAATTACAAGGACAGAATTTCATAAAAATACCTGGATTTTCAAACCTAAGTCTTTATGTAAATATATATTTATTGCAGTTATATTTTTGCACTTTTAGAAAAAGACTTCATGAATATTATAAAAGGGTGATCTATAGGATGTTTCCCAGCATAATGGCCGATGACTTTTTTTTATAATTATTCTTACAGTTTTCACAAGCCATTCTTTTAACAAAACTCAAAGCTTGATATAAAAGGAGGGCTCTGCGTGTGTGCACAGGTGCTTCACCTTTCTCTAGGGAAAACTCAGTTGTAAGAAGCTGATGTGCTTTGATTATTTACTTGCTGTTAACAGAACTACTCATCCTGTTTAGTTTTATTCAGAAGACCTCAAGAGATTCTTCCCACAATCCATGAACTTGCACGTATTCTAAATAATTTAAAATCAAAATCCTACATCTGCATCTCTTTAACAAGTTTATGTATGAAAGCTGAAATAATATGCTAGAATTCTAGCAGTGTAGCAGTTCCTTCTTGAAGCTACTCAGTGATAAAAGGCACAATCTCAAAATTTTATTTGAAAATATAAATCCTAAAAATCATTTATGCGTTCTGAGTAAAAGGCAGTGTCTACACCACCTTACATTACACAGACATGTTTTTTTCTCTTCAGGAAATGCTGGATATCATGAAAGCAATATATGACATGATGGGGAAATGCACCTATCCTGTTCTCAAGGAGGATGCACCTAGACAACACGTGGAAACATTTTTTCAGGTGGGTTCGGGTAACACAGGAGCCAAAAAGATTGCTCCATTAGCAGGTGTGGAAAGATTTTCATTGTTGTAGCAGTTTTGCATATCTATCAATTTTGTAATCCTTTTGCTTCTCTGAGGTCCCACCCCGGGTTTCTCAGATCTGCACATTACACCTTGTTTTTCAACAATAAGCTCCTTAAGCTTATTTTAGCGTATCGCATCTTTACGGCGTTTTGCCTGACGAATAACTGAAATGAATGATAAAAAGGACTTGTTTACACAGGACTTCAGGACGATAAACATACATTCTTATTCTTTCTGAACAGAAAATGGACAAAAACAAAGATGGCGTAGTTACCATAGATGAATTCATTGAGAGCTGCCAGAAAGTAAGTACCCAGTGATCAGTACTAACCTGTATCTGCTGGCTCATGCTAGCGTAACGCGACACAGATTCACGCAGTGACAGTGATGCTAATCCTAATACCATTGACAGTATTTCTCCTGCAGTACAGTCATCACATAAAGATACCAAACACTGTAAATAAATTTCTGACTTGAACCTGTAGAAGAGATGTTAGACCACAGGGTCTGCATCCCTTCTGTCTTTAACAGTGTTTTGTTTGTACTCCATAGCAAAAGGTTTCTTTGAATTCAGCTGAACATTTATTTCTACCTTCTGCCCAGGCTGGGGAACACATTCCAGTTGCAACTGGCATAGAGTCACAGCAATAATAATGATAATATTACTTGAAAATTTATCATGTGTAGGAGTGTTTCTCAAAGAGCAAGTTATGACCTGTTGGAGGCCTTCAAAAGGGAGAGTGCAAGGAGCTAGCAAAGTGTTGGATGGCAGGAGTTAACAGCAGGCAGGTTTTCTCGATGCAAGGGAGCAGAGCTGATTATCAGCTGCAGTTGTTTACACTGCCCAGGTGGCTCTTAATTTCCTTCAGCTCCCAAAAGCAGCCCATTCCCTCTAGAGCCAGGAATAAGAACCAACTTCTGCAGCAGGAATTATAGCCCGGTGTAATCCATCTGCTCTTCAGAAACCAGCTTGCTGTCAGGCCGTGAGACCATACGAGGAAAGATAAGTTGGATTTTTAGAAATTTAAGGAACTACTATTAATTTTTCCGTTAAGAAATGCAAGAAAAAGAAACATGACATAGCACAAAATAACGATGACAGGTCTTTAGCGTGATAAAAGGTTGTTATTGTATTGTAAGGTCTCACATTAGACCTAGTGATAAGATAGGCTTGATTACATTATGCCAATTGATACGGCAAATAAATCCAACGCTGTTTGTTATAGTGAGAAATATAAGAAATCACAGCAGTGCTCTGCTGATGCCTTGTCCAGGCTGATCCTGATTAATATCAAGCTGACAGGGACCAGCAATATAGCCTGTTTGCACTGCTTCTTATCTCCTGATCCAAGAAGAGAGCAGTAAACAAGAGAGAGAACAAGATGATTGTAGCTAGTGAGTGATTTTTTTAACCATTTGGAATTGGGAAAGCTGAACAGGAAATAGCACAGCTGCTCCAGAATTGCTTTATTTTTATATGCATCCATAGTTATTCCTTAGGGAATAACTCTCAGAAGTGCAGTTACCTAATAAGTGATTCTAATTTTAATCCACTGATTTTGAGGGATGGAAGACAACAGCTTTTTAGACTGTGGCTATTTTGTGTGTGTTTAGCATTGGGTGTTGCGTAGTGTCTTACCTGTTGGCAGTGTTCTATGGTGTTCTATGGTCCTGACCATGGTTACGGCTTGTCAGTCTTGTTCAATACAAATGAAAGGCATTTGCTTTGTTAAAGCTGAGTGAGCATCAGAAACCGAGATGAGATTCCTTTCCCACCCGAGGTCTAAAGAGTTCTGGAAGTTAAATGACAAATTAATCTGGATATGACAGCAATTATGGTGATGGGCCGAGTGATTCATTTACGAAGAAAATTAGTACCTTCAGCAAGGAATTACCCAGTCTCCTTTTCAATGCGCTTCACAGTTTCTCACATCTGTTAGATTTCTTATTTACCACTTCCAAGTATTCAGCCTACGTGTGAGAGAGATGCCTTCTAAACTGCTACATGACAGAGTCACCCTTATTGTGCCACTTCCCTCGCTTTCACTTGCTTTTAACTTCAAAGGTGGTGATACTTTTTGTGCCAAAAAACATCTCGCTGCCTGAATTTTTGTCTCTGTGCCTGCTAAGGCCTGTTCTTCTATTAAGACATCTGAGCTGCAAAGTGTGCAATTCATGTTGATATCAAGGTTTGTTTTCAGAAATGAGATTTGAGGTTAAGATTCAGTCCACGTCCTTCAAGAAACTTGGCTGAGGAGTTAATGTGGCTTCAGCTGTTTCGGGATTACATTTTTCACAAAGGACAGCAGTGGCCGCTTCCTTTTAAAATACAGCTGTAGGAAACCTTTTATTTTTTTAATATCCTGGTAGATACAAGACTGATCTAAAAAGGTGTGAGGCTCAGGTTCCTTTCTTTCCTCAGCTTGCAGTGAGTTACACCACTCCAGGAGAAAGATGAGCGTTTAACAATGCCAAAAGCAAAATTATATGTTCCTGTGATCCTTCCTGTAATGAATCTACCTGTGTTTTAGACCTGCCATGAAGTATTTCTATGGTTTCCACATGTTCTGGTGCTACAGAAAAGCAGTAATTATCATTATTGCCCTTCAGTATCTCTTCTCCAAGCTGTAAAGTACTCGTTTATTCATTTTTTCCTCCTAGGGAAACCAGTGCACATTTAATGACCCTTGGCCCTCTCTCTAGACCACTGATAGTCCTACCTTTTGCTTACTAAAATCAGGACAGAGCACAGCACATCTGCTGCTCCCTAGGCTTCTACTGTGGCTTCCTCATCTATGAACTCTCCTTTCGTATTAAGGCTGATGTTTGAGCACGTCTGCTTAAAACCTTCCCTCCAAATTTGCTTGACAAATGACTGTACCTCAAACCTTGGAATGGGAAAGCACATTGATGAATACGGTAGCCGGAGCTGCCGCTGGTGCCTGTGAAACCATGCTAAATGCATACGCAGGATACGCTTGTTAGTTCTAGCTCAGGCTGTGAGACTTGGGCCAAAACAGTGTCAGGAAACAAGCACTACAAGAAACCCTCAACCAAACTCTAAAGTTCAGATCCCATCCAGTCTGAATCTTAAAATGAACAAGAAGCCTGTTCTGCTGCAGAAGCCTTTTATTTGGATGACATCTCGGGCAAGAACTGGCAGCCCTTGAACTACCATTCTTCTATTTTGAGTTGGAAGCTGAATTAAGTAGGTCCTGGAGTTATCACTTTCCTTGGTGCCTTGTGATAACTAAGGGAAGCGTGGCATGCTTGCTGTAAGAGCAAGAAGGAACACAGTGGAGTATATTTGAATACAGAGGCTGCACTTCAGGTTCCTGGGATGAGTTCGTGAGACTTTTTTTTGTAGCATCACAACTCTCTGGTGTGTTCTTAAACACTTGTTACAAACATACTTGCCTATTTTAAAGTCGCCTCCCTGTGCTCAGTACGGGTTTGGCACAGCTATCAATGCAGCAGCTCTGTAGTGCCTGAAATACACAGCAAGCTCAAGACTCTGAATTTACAATCCCAATGCAAGGAATGGCCTGTCCATTCACAAGGTGTTGAGCAGCTGTGCAGGGAATTACAGAGTATTCAGGCTTTCAGCATGGTTCTTTCTGGTCACTGGGTAAGGACCTATCTTTGCTCACAATTAAGTGAGGACAGCAAAGGTACTTCCCCTCATTCTCTCTCTGTCTTGGACCGGGAGTATGTGTGACCCGATTCCTCTGCCCTCATTACCCCACGGAACCATGTGCTTGAATGACAGTCTGCCATCCAGATTCAGGGAGTCTCCCGGCTCTTACAGGAGAACTGGACGTGCCCTAGACAGGCTGGACTGACTCCCAGAAAGCAGCAGCTGTCTGTCCTGCCGGGTGTAAGTTACCAAATAGCAGAGATAGCTACGCTACTGTTTCCCCAGACCTATCTCGCTCCTAGTAGTGGTGCTATCCGGTTCCTCACCTGCTTTACTTTCACCGCTTGGTGCTGGTGTAGAATAGTCCGACTCAGGCGTTGCTTCCTATGTACAGCAACACCGTGAAAAACAGAGGCAAAGTACTAAAGCATAAATGTCAGGGTGAATGGCTATTAATGATAAAAAGATTTCTGTGATATTTTCTGCAGGAGTCACCCATTCTGTACACAGTGCTAATGGTCTGGTCTGAAAACAACAAAGGAGCCCTCTTAGACTGCAGTAAGAAATTCTTCAAAGTTGGCTTGAAGTTATTTCAGATCGCACAACAGTCATTTTTCCTTGTTTTGTGCTTCGTAGGGACTTCATATGCACAAACACCTCCTAACGCCTTGAGTTAGGAATCACTAAACAAATCTATTACAAAAAATAGTTTAGAAAAATGTACTGAAAATAGAGGCGAATGAGATACATTTGCCAAAGAATTCTACTGCAAGCGTCTGCTTTTTTTCCCCCACATTTTTCTGAAGATAGGAAAAGAGCTACTAAAATTCATCCTGTTCCAAATACTGTGACAAGCCTGTGTTTGCTGGTGAAGATGCTTTTCATTTGACTGACTAAAGGAAGGGCACTGGAAGTCTTCTATAGAGAAAGAGCAAACTTCAGAAATATGGAGCTGATTTTAGAAAACTACTCGTTTCATTAGTGATGATACGTATATTATAAAATCGGTAGGCAGTGCCAAAACACTTTCTAAATTAGGAACACATTGTTTGCTTTGCACATTTGCTGAGCTTGGGTTCCCAATGTATAAACAAAAACATTAGTAAATAACTAAATGACAAGTGATTCCAGTTAAGCGAATGTTTAACCTTACATTGATCAGTGATCTTCTATAATATATTGATGTTTCAAAACAATGCAGTGGGGAAAGGTAGCTTATTTTAATTTCAACTAATTTAATATAGTAAATTTCCAATACAGACTTTTTATGCATTAAGCTGCATAATATATTTTTTGAAATGACACGTAATCGCTTTCATAAGTTAGTTTATCAGCACAGAATAGTGCCAGATCCCTCCTTACAGCAACATCACTTTAGATGACATACGGAATCAAAGATTAAAAACCTCACTGTGCATGTTTCATAACATAAATTAAGAAAAGTACTCACGTTTGTCATTTTCTACAAAGCAAATCACCCACTAGACTGAACAGTGAGTTATTTAACTGGAAATTGATACTGAACATGTGCTATTATAAAATCAATGTACGGAAGGTCTACATAACTATCAGTAGTGGCGAATTCTAGGAGATAAAACCCTCCACTTAGAACAGTTATGCACCTCTTTCATGAAACTTCCTAAACTGTTCTATCAAATTCAGTTTTATTATTCAGTAGAATTTAAGTTGTCTAGATTAGATTTGTGCATTCAGATTAAAAAAGAGGATCATTACAATGGAGACCAACAAATGCTAAAGGAGCGGGCACTGTGTGTACCCTTGTATTGCGCGACCACTGATGCAGAAGTGGCATCAAATATAGGTTACTACAAGTAAACTCTTCCTTCTCTACACCGAAAAGCAAATTTTAAATATTTCCTGACTGCTGTGCTGAGAGTTATTTACTGATAAAAACAGGAGTACATAGTGATGCATCAGTAAGCATTATGCAGAATTTGGAAGTCGAAGGTTTTGTTACCTACCTAGCGCAGAGCTATCGGAAAGCAGTCAACATCTTTCAGTGTGAGCACACATAAAATTTGAGCTGAGTTGTTGAAGTGCTGCAATCAGATTTGCAGAACTGCCTGGCTTTTTGGCTCATGCAAAGATGCACGCATAAATCTGTTTTATTTTAGAGTCATCTAAAGGCAATAGGATGCCCTAGAATTGCAAAAAGGCTCCTATGTACAACACACAGGACTAGCAGTTTCACCTATGGATTCACCCTTCAGATGCAACAATTATTTCTTGAGTATTTATTGTCTATGTGTATTTTGTTATACTGGATGTAAGTGTGTAACCTCTGAAACAGTGCAGACTTAATTTTCTTAATATGCTATTGCATTCTGGACAGAATAGCTTTGCTTTTACTAATAAATAAAGAGATCTATTTAAGCGTAAGTCCTTTAACAGAATTTTAGTGCTACCAGTTTCTCCAAATGAGTTGAAAAATAACCAAAATACAGTTACTTCTACTCAATTTAACTATAGATATTTGCCAACTACATTTGTGATGGTGTATGATTTGGGGGTTTTCGTTGTCTTTTTTACAGGATGAGAATATAATGCGATCCATGCAGCTCTTTGAAAATGTGATTTAATGAAGACATTAGGTCCACAACTAATGGACAAGTATGAGCTATTCTGCAACATTAAAAGATGGATCTCCCACTTTATCATAAATAAAATTACTCAGCTTTACACTGAGACATGTATTACACAAATAATTTTTTTATTATAAACTTTTCATCAAAATACTTTCTAAAATATTCAATTTAGCAGTTCAACAGTGGCTATTTAGTTAATGAGATTGTTCTGAAAAGTCAGGTTTTTACTCCAAACCCAAACAAAATAAGACCTGGTGTTATGCAGCTTTAGTATCATTCCAGCCCTTAGATAAAATAGATACTAACGCAAGGAGATTAAACAAATACTCTTAGTTTTGCTACTCATTTTTACTGGATTAAGCTCCAGGTGTTTTGAGTGTATTTCTTAAATCTTAGGTTCTAATTTATACAGAGGCATTGCCATGTATTTTCTTTTCATTCATATGACATAGTCTTACTTTTTGAATAATACTTTGAGTTAAAGTGCTATAATCAATCTGCAGTGCGCATCTTGCTGTGATTGCCTTCCACTTCTGACTTGTTTTCTCTTCCAAAAAAACCCAGACCTAACAAAATGGATAACTTGAGAGGAAGAACTGTTAGAGACCAAAAAGAGAAATTCCTTATAGGTAGATTTACTCCCTAACAAATAAGAGTAAGCTTCTATCAATCACACTTGCCTAGAAAATCCGCATTTACCCTATCATGGCGTGAATATTAGGAGTCCTGCATACTGTGGTTTTGGCTCCTCTTGGATGTATCCGCAACGTCCTTTGGTTCAAATTAAGGACTTTCTTCATGAAAAATTCAAACATTAACTGGATCCTAACACTGGGTTTGAGTATATGTCTTTTTGTCTTTAATGAAGAAAAAGGCATGAACTTCTTTTGAAACTTTCATCCCACTTTGGTGCTCAGAATGAATATCACTATGTAATAACATCTACTAATAATGACTGCTAGACAGGCTAACATCTGTTTCAGCTTTTTGTAGTATCTTTAATTTTGAGACAGAATCAGGAAAAATTGGCAACTCCAGCTATATAATATCATCTATATGTGATAAGTGTACTACATTTTTTCAGGATTGTTTCTTCAAGATTTGCGCTACCTTAAATCTGAACCTAGATTTTTCTAAAAATGTACGTACCTAAAATATAATACTGCCCCTCTGTCCATGTAATTTTTAAGATATATTGTCCACAGAGTGTATGCCAATACTTCAAAATAGGAGAAATGCTATCAGATATAGGCTAATTTTCATGGTGACATTGCTGCAGAAAGGGGATTAATGAAGTAGAAAGAATGTTGCAAGCGTTATTTTGCAAAAATAAATCAGGTATCTATTCTGGTGTAGAGATGGGACATCAGAGGCATGTTGGAGGCTGCTCTGCTATCACCAGTGTAGGATAAGAGTAGTACAATACATGTACACTTGAAATCTGCTGTAGCGTGTTTGTGTAAACCAAATGTGCACATTTTGTAAAAAAAGAAAATAAAGTAAACATGAAGAAAAACAAGCAGCATGATCGATTTTTTGAGTTGTTAAATACAGGTATTTCTTCAAAATCAAAATTCTTGCCAACAAAATGAATTTTTTTTTTAAGAAGTGCTTAAATACACAGATCTTGACTTAGAACGGTTCTGATCTCAGCACAGATCTTAGCACAGTCCTGAAGTAAATTTAATTTAGCCAAGCAGTGGTAATTTTCCAAAAATTCTGAAGTTGCTTTCACACAACAGACTTTTTAGTACTCTAAGCAACAGCATCTTCTGATGACAAAAAACAATTCCTTTCCTGATGGGAAAAGTTCTCTGGTAAATTCTGTTAACGTCAGTCACTTCTCCCTCACAGAGTAACTCAAGTACCCATAAAAACACGAACCCTGAACAATATTACAAGACCTGTTAGGACTTATTTTGCAATCAAATTCAAATACATTGATGGATAAACACTGCACCCTACATTGCTTGACAGCCAGGTAAGCTGGTTTTTGCAATCTCTGTATTGTCTTTAACCTTTAAAAACTGACTCTCGAGAAGTCTAGATGAGTTCCTGTAGTTCCACATCTAACCCAGTAAGTCCTGAAGAAAACAAATTGCATCCATCTGTTCTTGAGGCACAAATGAAGTTAGGTGTACGTATCTCATTAACACTGTTAGTTACAACTTAAGTAATTACAGGCAAATTATTTCATGTGACACAAATATACAAAACATATTAAGCACTGCAGATCAATTAAAGGGAATTTTAATTTACAGCAAAATAAGAATCAGTGTTTACTCTGCTTTTATAATAGTAAGTCTATGTCACGAAATAGCAGCCAATACAGAGAGAAACAGTCTTCCATAACTACATATTCACAGACAGGATTTCCCATTCTCCATCATACAGAAGAACCGTGATTATTTTAAGATTATTTTATGTATCATTCCCCAAATAAGTGACAGTGTGTTCACAGGCAGTTTTTTTTCCCAAACTTCACCTTACAGTGCAAATCACTACGGTTTTCTTGTTCAAGAGGAGATAGAACAATAGGTTGGAATTTTATATTTGATGATAGCCACAGTTGCCTGTTGATAAAAATAAAATGAATTTAAACAAAATAAGGAGCACTAGCACTACATATGAGAGTACTCACACAGTCTCTGTAAATTGTATAATTCACAACTTTTAGTTATTTTTGTTATTGGCAAAAAGTAGAAAGCTAAAAAGTTAATATTTGCTAAGAAATTTACTGTCAAAAGGGTTAAAAATAAGTAGCTGAAAAAATTAAGTATTTGATAACTGATGATGGAGAGTAAACATCCAAGAATTCATACCTAAAACTGGGCATAAATATAGACATGAAATAAAGTTTTTTTAATAAAGAGCGATAGTTTGGAAGTGGCTTCCAATGAAAGTAAGAATCATATACATGATAACATTTTGAACAGAAATCTGATAAACTTATTAGTTGGATTATGTCATATTGCTTGTAAATACAATATAGGAGTTTGTTTCCAGTTTTTTGCCTTATCTTATTACAATATTTTTAAAAGACACATAGAAGGACGTGCTGGCAAAAACAATTAGACTTCAACAAATCAGAGGACAGAGAGAAAATTAGAGGTTAATGAATCACTGGATTAGTGACATAGTCTAGGCATAAATTTTTAAAAACATCAGATGAGATGTAATTTTGCTCTTCTTGTCTCACTGCATATAAATAAAAAACTTTCATGCTTATTTACGCGTTGTGATGTTTTTCAAGTCTGTGATATGAACACTGCTACTGCCCTTAAATGAATATGACAAAAAAAAGAAGTGTTTCCTGATTACGTGGGTGCCTACTGATCAAAGCACAAATCTCTGACCTGGTAGACCTACATTTATGGGCCTTGCTCTTTAGGTTATTCTGATTACTTTACCAATGACCATTTAATATAATTCACGCAAATGTTCATAGGGCTTAGAAAGAAAATAATATTTTCTCTTCCAGATTAATATTCAAGCAAATACTCTCTCACTCTTTTTGTCTTCTCTCGTCCTTTGTGCACAACAGCAAATGGCAACAGACCCTTCAGCAGAACAAGTCTGCCATCTATTACTTAAAGCATATTTTTTTTATTTATAGCAATTGCAGATCTAACCTCTGGGTTAACCAAGGTGAGCTGGAATGTATCTGATTTCTTCAGTAAGTGATCTAAACACTAAGCTGTTAGTGGGAATGGACAGGCATCATCAATAACACCAAACAGGATCTTCTAGCAAGACTATATCCTGTAGAGAAAAGTATTTAGGCTTAGAAAAAGGAGTACAAAGCCTGCAGCCCAGGCATATTGAAGCAAGATAAATATTCAGCCTGAGTCAGCCCCTACTCCAAAAGGGGCCAGAAACTATTTATGGGTTGACCTGGATCTGTCCTGTCCTGTGGTCTATACAAAAAGCTCACATGCTTTACTCAGCATAACCATCTACTTTGTAAGTGCTGCCATGCCTAAAAGAATAAGAACTTTTATATTAAGCATCCTGGATCTTACCCTGTGTACGTTTGTCACACCAGTTCAAACCCTGGGAAAAAATCTGACTATTTTCTAGAGAAATGAAGAATTTTCAGGAAAGAACAGCACGTATGTCATTTAAACACTAAGTCAGCATAGGCATTCCACCGAGGACAATAAAAATTTCAAAGCAAATGTTAGGGATCCATAAGGATGCACACTTGCTCCCAAAAGGAGTTGTCCTGAATGGGGCTTGGTGTTCTGTTGCCGTAAGGGTCCAGCCATGCAGCTTCTTGCACAAGTGTGGATCCCTTGGAATATTTTACTGAGACATACTCCTGTATTCTCTGCTCAGAGATTAAAACAATGCAGAATAAAAATGAAAAGTGGGAGATATAAAAATTGGGAAACAATAAAACCTAAATGGCAGAATACGCATCACCCAGAGGGCATTTCCTGTCATTTCTATTATCACTCAATACGTCAAAGAGGGAAAAACAACTGTTTTCCTATGGACTGGAACACAACGCTCCCGATTGCCACAGTGTGAAATCCTGCGTTTTCCACAATATGAATAGTCGGGACATGTAAAAATAAGCAGTTTTCAGAATAGAGTTCTTAATCTGAAAGGCAGAGACGGAAGTTTTTTTGGCAAAGCTCTATTCAAACGTGCAGATTACAGAATAATTATGTGGGTAACTCACCTTTCCACCATACTGTTCCAACTTTTGTAAAGCAACGGTAATTTTTTCTTTAAATTTCTTGTTCATTAATCTCCTTGAAAGCTATTGGAGAAGTAAAATAATAAGATTTGGTACACTATATAGTTTAATATATACAAAGAGTCACATAGAATTCTATTTTATTACTTTATTTTATCTTATTTTTGGAAAATTAAAACCAAAAAGAAAAAACATTTTATTACTTGTAACTGGTGTCAAAATATGGAACTCAGTCAAGGCAAAAGCAATAAAATGTTAACTGATGAGACACTTCTTTAATTCAGAGAAGGCTCAACTGTGAGCCAAAATGTACTTGGTTTAATACTTTTTTTCTTTCAGCAAACTACATTAAAAGAGGTATCAACCTTAAAAAAAAGTCATTCTTAAAGTGCTAGCAAATGAAAAGCTAACGCATTTTTCATAAGCACTAGATGAGATTTATTATAGTGAGAATACTTTAAAAAAAGCCTGCTACAAGTTTTCTCTTCTACAAGGTCCTTTTATTTTGCTGTAACAAATTGCACATTGGAATCAGGATAAATGGAACCATGAAAAGCCTGTCTGACAGAGGAAGGATGTCTACAGAAGGACTCAGTATAAAAATACTTTCCACAATCCCACTTTAAGCTTATTTAATGAAAACTTCTTTGTACAAAACTCCCATCTGAAAGAAGTGGGAATATTTACTTATGTTAATTTAATGAAACTTCCAGATTTTTTTTTTAAAAAATATTCACCCTTAAAATGCAAAACTCATTTTGTACTAAACATAAACTTCTCTTCGAAACACCTCAGGCATGAAGAGGCATCTCTTTTAAATAGCAGAAACACTTCCATTATTCTCCAATTTACATTAACAACGGTTTTCAGACCTTGCTATAACTTTTTAAGTCACCGTATTATTAGAGAAGGATGGGCTTACACAGAGTAATATATGAAGTAATGTTTTTCATGCAACATAGACATGGAGTCCTCCACTGTGCAGATCTTCTAGCAAATATCTCAACCAAAGTACCACAAAAATACAGATGATTTTTTTACTACACATTTAAAACTTACGTTTGTGAGTAAATGCTTAAGATGATCATTAAGAGATGGTCCAACAACAGCGCTTAGCTGAACTAAAGCATCCAGTCCCCTTCCAAATACTTCATCATCTGAATGGGCCTTCAGAGAAGGAAAAAAGAAAATTCTGTCAGTAATATTCAGACAAATGCATCAGTTCTTCGAAAATACGATCTTTACATTATGATTGTATATGGTATTTTTAAAAATCAAAAGTACCGTGCAACTGCTAATCGTTCTAATGTTACGTGTTTAGAAATACAAGTACAATATGACTGAATATTAGTATCTAGAGGTAACATTTAAAAACTAAAGCATATTTTTGAAGTAGAAAACAAAAGTATCCACAAAATGTACTGCATTTCTTGGAAGACAATTACACTAATAATTTATTACTGATGAAATAAAAAATTCAGCAGGCGAAACAGTTTCCTACACCAAATATTTTAATGCTTCACTACATATTAGAAAGAACCCTTCAAATGTAGATAGGTTGTAACTGGGAAACATTTCAGTTACAAATTTAATGAATTCGGGGTAGTTTCTATATAATTCATAACAACAATTGTCTTTGTTGAAGAAACCAAGGAGCCAATGACTTTCTGGCTCAATTAATTCAGTCTCCTGCCAACTACAGCTGTGTCACCTGCCAGCAATTATCCGGCTCTTATCTACTTCTAGGGTGCTTTATCATCTTTATTGCTCCCATGGGACGGTTCTTCAACATATGAGTTCTCTAATGGTTTCTTTATCTCGCTCTCGTTTTAGTAGTGAAATTGATTCATGACAATTTATTTTGTTCTTGTACTAATACTGACCTTTATTTAAACAGTTATTTTTCCACTCTGACATTTAGGCCCTGAATGTTTGGGTTTTTTTCAACTAGATGTCATTGACTGCTTCTGTAGCAGAAGGTTTAACAAATATTTATAGCAGAACAGTGCAAGAATGAAAATAATCAGATGAGTATCAGTAATTGGAAGAATAGGAAAGAATAATTTTTCTAATTATTTCTTCCAAAATAAACCAAAGATACTGATAACACATAATTCTGATCTTCTATTACAAAGAATCACAAAGAATTTTCAAACTTTCAGCCATCTCTGTAAAACCAGAACTGAACCACAGCTAGACTGAAGGACAGCAAGTAGCTGAACCAGCAAAAAACTATGAAAAAGATCCAAAGGAGATTACCTTCAAGGACAACACTTTATTTTCTGAAGAAGCAGAAAAGTTAAAAATACTTTTAAAATTAAGAATATGACCCTAAACACTTAAACTATCTTCTTCCCTTTTCCTCATCGGCATATTCTGGTTTATTTTTGTAGCATGTTCTGAATTTCTAAATCTAACAGGGAAGTATTTATTCTTGCATCTCCATTTCACTTCACCTCAGTGTATTCTTTTGCATGTTACTATGTGGATATATAAAACCATCACCAATACATATATTTATTTATGTTTATATTCAAATCTTTAATAGAACATTTCCTCAGAATTTGCCCGTAGCTACTGTCATAGAGCTATAGAAGGAATTGCCCATTTGAATTTACAGTTAAAGACATATTTATCTAATAAAACCAAGGCAGAGTTGACATAAGAAGAAACTATTTCCAGTCCCCTCAAAACCCAAACCAAAAGCCCATGAAATAGATGTATCACATGAATATTTTCTGCGTAGTTCTCAAAACCACAAGGGAAAAAAACCCAACCCACTAAAACCCCTGACCCTCCTAACAAAAATCTCCGCATGAAGAGTAAGACATACCAACACAGCCTTTAACGCTGGAACCAGACGAGGCAACAAAGGAATTGTTTTTTCAGTAGCACCTTCAACCATCAGTAATTCTTTAAAACCTTCCTTTGAAACAAATGTATAGGGATGTTTTGTCTCTCTTAGACCCTGCCCCAAAAGTAAAACATGTTTGTTTAATATTGAGCTTTCTTTTAAACACAAATACATTTTAAAAGTTCACATAGCAGTAAGATAATGCTTAGATTTTGTTACATCAGTTCAAACAACATAAAATGCACTAACTCCACCATGTGGAGCTATTAAGTACAACCCTTCTCACAAAATATTCATTTTTCTCCTGGAACACTGAATATTAAAACTCATATGATGAACACTGCCAATTCAATCAATATTTATACTTCATTACCTTTCATCTAACTACACCACGTAATTTTTCAACAAGACCATGAAGAAGAATAGGCTTTATTTTAAATGGTTTTCATACCCTGAAGGAAAAGAAAAATTATAGGTGGTGAACTACAGAAGAAAAGACACCTCACCACACAGAACCTCCTGCAACACCAAAATCTTGTAGATGGTACAAATATGCACTTCTAGCAAAGACCCAACTGGCAGAACTCAAAGATTTAAAGACATAAGGCTTAAGTCTTTCTTCTTTCCATAACAGGAACTCTGAGTTACTTTAGAAATTGATAGTTTTGTTTAATCTTCAAAAAACAAACACAAAAAAACCCCCCAAAAGCCACCTCTAGAGTATGCAGTTCCGTCCACCTACCACACTGGATGCAACATTTATTTACACTCCTGAAATATATCTGGTGGCAAATGTCACAGATGTTGCTGAGAAAACAGAAGACTGAACATAACATACAGTATTTCTCTTTCACTTATTTACAAGATCCTACTGTATTTGTTCAACCTATTGAGGAGAACATTGCTACTTCAACAGGTAGGCTTTATATACAAAAAGAATCAAAACAATCTTGCTTACAAAAGAACCTGCAAAGTCACAAATGGAGATGCAGTTTTGTGTTTGGCCAGCATCTCAAAGATTAAATACCTAGTTCTCTCAGAATGCTCTAACTAAAAAAACTAAAAATACCAATGTTCTTGACCGTCTCCATTCATACAAGATCTTCACAAATGTGTTTTCATATTTCCCTAGTAGATACATCTAAGTTAGCGAGCGTAGCTCATTACAAAATGCCATTGCCAATTAGGAAATCCTATGTGCTTCACTTTTTACAAGAAAAGAGTTTACCTCTGCCAGAATTACAAGAAGAGGATCAAAGGGAACAGTTTCAGGAAGGCATTCCCATTGCAGTTTGTGCTTTACTGAGCCATGCATTAACCTATATAAAGAATAAAGTTTTAACAAAATATATAATAATGTATAATTTGTTGCCAACACTACTAACTTTAAATGTAACACCAATTGGTTTGTAATATTACTATAATGTTACACAAAGAATTGCAACACTTACTGCTCTCACTGAAATGTGTAATGGTATTTAACAGTGCAATTACTGTAGTTCCTAAATATGGCAGTTTTCAAAATTCTGCTCCCAATCACATAGGAATCAGAAAAATTATAAAAATTATAGATGCCTTTCATACCAACAAAGCAGATGCTCCCTTATCAAAGTTAATTATTTTGATAAGTATCAAGAAACATTTTCCTCAAACAACAATCAGTAAGGGAAATCAACTGAAACGGAAAGAAAATTATATAGGAATTCGGCAATTACTCTTAAGATACAGATAAAGGCTAAGTATTAATGATTATTTTATACATGCGTATATATGTACTAATGATTACTTAAATTTTTGTTAAGTAATTCTGCATCCACTTGAGAAAACACTGCAGTGTTTATTGTAGGCAAATGTATAATAGACAAGTAACCATTACTTACAAGTAGCTTTGTTAATATCTGATATCGCTGACAACTACAGAATTGGAATATCTGAGAAAATGTTGTCAAACCAAAAAAAAAAACCAAAAAAGCAAGGTGAGTACTTACTAAATGGTACTAATGTTAATATCTTTGTCAGCTGGGAGAAGTGAACACCATCATATGAAGAAATCAACTTCTTTCATGAATGAGGCTTAGCAAACCAAGTCTGCAAATACCTAGCTATTCTTTAAAAATGCAGCTTCAGTATTAACACAGCACAGCAAAGGAACCAAGAGGAGACCATTTCAAAGAGATGGAGAAATCCTTTCTACTTTGAAGAGTGAAGCATCAGAAACCTTTTCAGAAATGAATGGGATCAAACAGCCTAACTAAAAGATTAAACACGAATTGATGTATTTCAGTCTCTGTAATTCTACTTAACCATAATATAATTGGTAAAAAATAAAGAAAACAAACCCACCTGCACGGAATGCCACCTTTAGCATATATAGCAGCAAAGGTAGAAGGTGGTCGAGTATGAGCACCAAACTGTGAGGATGAAAAAAAAAAAAAAAAGCATTATTTATTCGTAACAGTAATGTGTGATAACTATTTTGAATATGTTAAAACTGCAGTTTACTAAAAAATGAACTTTGTCACACAATTTTAGAACTAACCAGAAAAAGAACTGCAACTATGGGGTGGAAAACATATATTGGGTACATTTATCAGAAACTGCTTTTCAGAATTGTGTGTCTTGGAACTTGTAAATTTGAATCAATAATGTAGCATCAGTGCTCTCCAGATGGAGAACTCCTCTTGCAAAACTTCACACGGAAGTCTTATGGGTTCTCTCCTTAATACATTAGGGTACACTTTCCTGATGCTCTTATTGTTGTTATATTGGTAACATGCAAAAGGCAGATTTACTCTAATTCCATCTTGATTCGAGTATAGACAAAACTACAAGGTGGCAAGATGTGGGAGAAAAAACAAATATCGGGCAAGATGGTATGAGGGCACTGGAAATGAGCAGGGAGTTTCATGCTGGATGAGAACCTTGGGAGGACTCATGGGAGCAGGCCATTAGGAACTTCACGGGAGGCAAACCTGCACAAAGTTGTTTTTTATCATATACCTGCTTCTTATGCATAGGAACTATGATATTAATTATTAGCATAATCATTCAATATTACTTCCCAGATTAAGCATCTTACCACAAATCATATTGCAGGAAATCCCATGGGATCTTAATTTTTTATCTTTTGAGAGTTTGAACCTACATTGACATTGTGTGCATGAGTTGATAACTTCTTGGTTTAATTGTCATTGTACTATTTGCAAAAATGATTCCAGAAAAAAAAAAGATGTCCACTTGAAAGTATCTGGGCTCTGTTTATGGCACAGTAGTACCTCATAAAAGTACTTCTGCAAAAAGTCTGTGACATTAACTAATTGTTTGGCTGATATGGCCCACTGGTGAGCTTTAATTCAACAACTCAAAGCTGTTTCTCCAGGCACAGGACATCCATGAAATGAACAACTCCTTTCATAGGTCTTCTCCTAGAGCCAAAATTCTTCCCCAAGTGTTACATACTCACAGTACTTGGGAGTTTCAAGGAACACTCACTAGCAATTAATCTGCTAGATTTTATGAGGTATAGATATCTTAAAGATGCTACTCGGTTCTTGGTTTCATTGATTAACTGAGATAAGTTCCTCTAAAGGAGCAGGTGCCAAAATTCATAACTATACCAAAAAAACCCAAAACCCCAACTACTTTTAACTCTTAGTTCTACATCTCTTTTCAAAGGGCAAAAGCACATGAAAAATAAAAAAATTACCATCTGAGCTCTTTTTTTAAAACATAACAAATGTTACATGTTAGGCATTTGAATGTAGAAATTAGGGAATATTTCATTAATAAATTAAAAAAACAATTAGTGTAGAATTACAATACAAGGCCAGAAGCAGCATGTCCGGCAGGAACAGCAAGGAAAATTCTTCCATCAAGAGATCTGTTTTAAACACATAAAGGAAAAGCCACCACCTATACATACCGGATCAATGGTTTTAGGATTCAACTTGTCACTAGGCTTTGGCTGTGGTTTAACTGCAGCTTGTGGAGAACAGGGCAAAGGAGATGTCTTGATTTTCTGTACTGAAGACTTTGATTTTATTTGGATGCTTGATGACATTTTTTAGAACATTACTTCCTAGAATAGAAAAAGATTAAAACATTAAAATAGAGTTCATTCCTACATGACAGAAGATGATGGGTTAAAATCCCCAGGTCCAAAGACTGACATGAATAATCAGTCAAGAAAATCTGAATAAGTCTACAAGAAAAAAATTGCTTATTCTTATATATCCTAAGCGGTGCACAGGACAATTTTGACAGTCTCATCACTCCATCTTTCAAAAGGACACATCCCCAAATCCTGCATTGCTCCCTTTTATTTCTGTACTTTGACACCTGCAGCAAAAGTGAAATTAGCTACAGTCTGGCTTTAGAGTAGGCTACAGAAATCCAAGCAGCATCACAGTGCTCAGCAGAACAGCCTGGACCAAAATAGGCTGGTTGGGTACAATTACAGCAGAAGACAGTAACAACTTGAAAAATGGCCAGCATGAAGGAATGAACACAAGTGCAAGTAGATTCAGACACAAAAAACCCAAAGTAGAATCAGTAAGAGAAGAGAAATGTAAAGTAGCAAAGAAAGAACACAGAAAACTAACTTCAATTTCAGTAAGAATGGAAGTATTTTGTTAAAAAGAAGGCAAAAATAATTTTTTGTACATATTCTTAAATACAGATTTAGGTATACACATCATCTAAATGTTCAAGAAGCGGCTACACTTGTGACTATATATGTATATAATTGGGATAGAATGTCCCTAATAAAAATAATAGTCTACTGCCTATTTAACACACGAAGCCTGATACTATGATGAATAATATGAATCATTCCTGAGAATAATTCCAGATTTTCAGAGAATCATAGAATTGTTTAGGTTAGAAAAGACCTTTAAGATCAAGTCCAACTGCAAACCCAACACTGCCAAGTCCACCACTAAATCATATCCTGAAATGCCAGGTCTATGTCTTAAACAGTAGCAGGGATGGTGACTCAGCCACTTCCCTGGGCAGCCTGTTCCAACACTCGACAATGCTTTCGGTAAAGCAATTCTTCCTAATAACCAATCTAAACCTTCCCTGGCACAATGTCAGGCCATTCCCTCTCATCCTATCACCTGTTACTTGGAAGAAGCCACTGACACCAACCTCTCTACAGCCACCTTTCAGGCAGTTGTAAAGAACGATAAAATCTCCCCTTCAGCCTCCTTTTAGTAATCCACTCCAGTTCCCTCAGCTGCTCCTCATTAAGGCTTGTGCTCCAGACCTTTCCCCAGCCTCATTGCCCTTTTCTAGACACACTCCAGCAGCTCAGTATCTTGTAGTGAGGGGCCCAAAACTCAACGCAGCATTCTAGGTGCAGCCTCACCAGCACCAAGTACAGGGGGATGATCATGTCCCTGCTCCTGATGGCCACACCATTTCTGACACAAGGCAGGATGCTGTTGACCTTCTTGGCCACCTGGGTTCACTGCTGGCTCATGTTCAGCTGCTGATCAGCACTCCCAGGTCCGTTTCCACCAGGCAGCTTTCAAGCCACTCTCCCCCATGCTTGTAGCATTTCATGGGGTTGTTGTGGCCCAAATGCAGGACCCAACATGGCCTTGTTGAACCACATTCAGTTGGCCTCAGCCCATCAGTCCAGCCTGTCCAGATCCCTCTGTAGAGCCTAAGTACCCTCAAGCAGATCAACACTCCCATCTAACTTGTCTGAAAACTTACTGAGGGAGCACTCAATCCTCTCATCCAGATCATTGATAAAGGTATTAAACAGAACCAGTCCCAACACCAAGCCCTGGGGAACATCATTTGCAACCAGCCACCAATTCGGTTTAACTCCATTCACCACCGCTCTTTGGGCCTGGCCATACAGCCAATATTTTTTAGTCAGTGACGAGTACATTCATCCAAGCCACGAGCAGCCACTTTCTCCAGGAGAATACTCTGGGAAATGGTTTCAAAGGCTTTACTTAAGTCTAGGAAGTCAAAATCTACAGCCTTTCACTCATCCATTAAGCAGGTCACCTTGCCATAGAAGGAGATCAGGTTAAACAGGCAGGACCTGCCTTTCCTAGACCCATGCCAACTGGGTCTGATCCCCTGGTTATCCTGTATGTGCCATGTGATGTCACCCAAGATGATCTGCTCCATAACCTTCCCTGGCAGGGACAGGTCAGACTGACAGGCCTGTAGTTCACTGGACCCTCCTTCTAGCCCTTCTTGTAGATGGGTTCACATCTGCTGATCTCCACTCAAGTGGGACCCCCACCCAGTTAGCCAGGACTGCTGATAAATGATGGAAAGTGGCTTGGTGAGCACTTGCACTGGCTCCCTCAGTTAGCATTTCAAATGTTAATAAAATTATAAAGTGTGAATATGTTAGTCTTATATATTATTAATATTCATACTCTGGATGGAAAAAAACCAATTTATCAAATAAGAAATTACATTATTTTAGTAAACAAGAACATTGAGAAGCCAGTTAAATAACACACATAAACAAGCACCTTTAGGAAGATGGACACACCTGGTTTTGTCAACATGATTAAATTCCAAACACTGAGATCCAGATGAACTAGAGAGGCAGGTTTTTTTTTGCCATGCTTCAACTCCCTCAGCTCTATAAGCCACCTGCCCTAATCTCTGCCAGGATTTTGTTCATGCAGTCCTTGTTTAGCTTGTTTCTTCCAATTCCCTTCAGACAAAACTTTTGTCGTTATCTAAATTACTAAATCGTTAGGATTTTTTTCTGCTTCTAGTCAGACGTGATAAGGCCCCAGCATTTGTGGTTTACTACATGTTGTACATAAATTAGCTAAGATACAAGTATTAATCAAAACTGAAAGTTTAAATCAATACTTCTTGACTTATGATCTAATCAGAACTAGTGATTCTGTGTATCTTGGTTTCTCTTTCATACCATTTTCAGAATATGGCCTGTCTCTACCAACAGTCTTTTTAAAAGAACAAATGCAGCACAATTAAACAATTAAAAGTCTCCTCAGAACACTCTACAAATGAAATGACCCTTACAGGAACTATTCTGTTTGTAAAGTGCAAATCTTTAAAACTAGAAATAATCTGAAGGCCTGGAAGGCAAGCAATAACATAAATAGAAAATTTACTTTTCTATAAGTGCCAGCTTATTATCACAAAACTTTAAACACATTAGAGCTAGAAAACACATCTCTAATTATCAGAATAAAACAAGAATCAAAATGGTTTTATACTACAAAAACACTAGACAAGTTCTTGACATTATCATTACATAGCACAAAATAGTGCTATCAGTGTCAACCTTTGAAATGTACAATTACCCATAATGGCAACAGTTATCTTGCTAATAACAAAACAAATATTTTTCTCAGAGAAGTATTCAGAAGTAATTCAGATGTGTTCAAATTCTTTACTCTTTAATGAAGTGATCAATATACATTCCAAGGACTTTACTAAGATTTTACAAAACAACAAAATCTCGATGAGTTTGAGAAGTCACTGGTTGTACCATTGCTGCAGAAGACTGCACTGCTTTGAACATCTTGACGGTAATCAGTGAAGGACTAACATTTGTTTATATTAAACAGAAAAATAGAATTTGTACTAGGTAAAAGATCAAAGGACACATAATCTGGTGTAAGGAATGTCTTGGAGTTTGGGAAGGAAGAAGGGCATATTAAATCAGGTCTTGTTATGAGGATTGCCAGTTTGGCAGAGAAACATATGGGAAAAGTTTCCTTCAATGAACTTCCTCATTATACACTCACACACATATAAAAACACACCTCCAAGTAAAAGCCTATCCACTTCCAGGAGCAGACAGCAACATTGTAGAAAATATGCACAGTAGAAAACTAGAAGGATGCAACCACGTGTAACTGTATTAGAATGATATGTAAATCATTAATTAATCATTTATAAAGGGAAGCACCTGGCATGTATTCATTTCATAACTTTTGTGATAAATTGAGTGCAGAGGCTCTAGTTCAGGTGCAAATTTATTTGTGGAAAGCCACCGAGTACCCAGCCTTGTGCAGTGCTCAAATAAAATCAATGTCTTGACTGGGTGTGTGAGATGGGCTATTTGCACGTCAAGTGATGAATCCATGTTTTCAGACAAGACCATGAGAGAAAGTATAAAATAAAAGGTGTGACAACAGGTAGGAACAAAGGCCTTTGGGACAAAAGTAAAGATATGAGTTAAGGTCAGTGATAATGGTTTTATGAAAAAACAACTGAGATAACATAGAATCACAGAATGGTTTGGGTGGATGAGACCTTAAAGATCATCCAGTTCTAATCCCCTTGCCATAGAGACAAGGCACCTTCCACTGGATCAGGT